>WUAT03052568.1:0-13635 GCA_010015005.3 Ulmus americana
ATTTGTAAAGGGACTTGGTCATTTGGGTAATTCTAGAGAGAGAAGCAAATTTCTAGAGAGAGATGCTCTCAACTATTATAAACATTAGATTCCACAATTTGATAGAGGATTTTAAGAATTATCGTAAAGAATTAATGATTATTGTTCATGCCGATTTTTGGTACAAACAACCCTATATTTCATCCACTCTTTTTTCCCTCTTCATTCCCAGGTAAGTGAAGTTGAAAAAGAAAAATGCATATTATCTAAACTTAATTATTCAAATATTGATAAATAAGTAATTTGTATATATATATCGACTGTGGTTTTGAATTAGAGAGTATATATATCTATATAAAATGAAGAAGCCTACTCTAAAAGTTAGAAGGGGCATTTGGTAAAAATTGTAAACCAAATAAAGCGTAAACTTGAAATTTCAAGGGGTGGTATGTGCCCGTTATCACACTTTAGTGGGTAGGACTGCACACGTGTTGGGTTTGAACTGCTCGGTTTAATAAAATAATGGGAGATTTACAAAACTACCTCCATTTGAAGGGTTTTTTTTTTTTTTGGTAAACTCCATTTGAAGGGTCTTACATTTGAGGAACCGTTGAACCGAAATATTCTGACATTTTATTTGGAAAAGTAAAGTGTAATCTTACCCATGTGTTAACCCAGCGATAAAAATAACTTTCCACCAAAAAAAAAAAAAAAAACTACAATAATAGCTTAAAAATGGGGGAACTAGAGGAATGCCCGATTTTAAGCATCAAAACATTTATACCCTTGTTTTACATTCATTCCATATGTGTCACTTTTTTATTTATTTTATCCCTTTATTAAATAACAAATTACAAAAAAATTTTATAGACTATGATAAATAATCCTAAATATAAAAAGATAAAAAAATATTTTATATTAAAAAAAATAAGGTATAAATATTATGACTTTAAAAAAAATGTGTAAATATAATTGATTATGGAAAAGAGGGTATAGGTTGTAATTTTCTTCTTAAAAATAGGAGGTAATGGGTGATCTAGCGGGGGCACATGTCCAACCATTCGAATCGATGGCTGGCCATGTTGGATTAGTTCGGCCCAATCAACTTGAAGGCCTATTTCCTCTTCCTAATGCATTGGGCATATTAACTCGGGGTCCTACTTCCTAAAGCAGTGAGCTCTGGGCTTGACTATTATTTTTTTCTTCGGGATATTGACATTTTGATACCTTTAAGCTTTAACGATTAAAATAATTAATTAGCAGAAATTACATCCTATATCCCTTTTTTCTAACTAATTAAAAAGTCATAATATTTATACTTTATTTTTTTAGTATAAGATACTTTTTTACTTTTCTGTATTTAAAGTTATTTATCTTAATTTATAAATTTCTTTGTAATTTATCATTTAATATAAGAATAAAACAGGTAAAAAAAAAGTAGCACATATATAATAAATGTAAAACAAGGGTATAAATGTTTTGATGCCTCATTTTAGGGGCATTCCTGTAGTTCCCCCTTAAAATTTTCTTGGTTTTTGACTAAAAAAACGTACTCTACCGATCGATTTAAAACAATTTAGTAATATAATCAACATAAGTAAAAAAAAAACAAAAACAATAAAAAACCTAAACTATCCTTTAATAAACAAAAAGGATTGGATTGACTCCGTTATTTAAATTGGGGTATTTTATATTTATTATTTTCAAAGATTTTATTTGGTTAAAATATCTTTTAATTATAATAATAAAAAATGTCTTACAAATAATCTTGGCACCTGAGTGTCTTGTTTGTAAATACTTCAATAATTTTTATCATTAACACAAATTAAATGGTACCAGATTTATTTTTGTTTTTATTTTCTTTATTATAAATTTTTTTTTTAATTTATAAATGACATTCTCTAACAACTATGGGAAGAGAAACAAAAAAGCCTCTCGAATTATTTGATGGTCGTACATGTAAATAATTATATCATGAAAATGACTGATAATGAGTTTGTTTAAGAAATGATTTAAATCAAGACTTTAGTGATTATGAGTAGAATTTTTATTGAGTAGGATTCAAAAAAAAATTACCAAATTAAATAGCAAGAATCAAAATTCCCTAGCTTTAAGCTATACAAAAGATTGTCCATATCCTTTTAAATGCTAATTTAACAACAAAACAATAATTAATATATTATTTCTTAAACAAAATCATATAACACTGTACCAAATTTCATATAAATTCTCAAAAAATACAAAATAAATATTTAAATATCATACCTTTGTTTAATATAGCAAAACTCAAGTGGAATGTAAGCCTAAGAAATTAGAGTGATCGGAGGAAAGAAAAATCTCCAGAGGGAAAATTTTGAAAGAAGTTGAGCCGAAATAGAGCTGGTCTGGTTCTGTGAAATGACCGACACCGAAAGTCTATTAAAAATCACCTATGCCGAAAGACTCAAGTGATTAGTACGGTTTTTTTAGGGCTAGGACTTCCGGTGTTAGTTCAAAATTCACGTTATTTTCAAGAAACGGTGTCGGTTTTTCCAAGAACTGACATTGTTTCTTTTCCGTATTAATTATGAACTCGGCTTTGCCTTTCGAGAAACGGCATCGGTTCAGCCATAAATCAATGCCATAACCCTTTTTTTCTTTTAATTCTGAAAAATAGAAACTACAAGGGTTTTGGAGAAACCCATGCCGTTTTTACTATCTCCTATGACACATTTTGTAGTAGTGATTTCTCACTAAAATGTTCGAGTATTTTATGCTATAAATTTGTGCAATCAATCTTGTTATCTACTGCAACTCATGTCTCCGTGTTTCCCAGTAGAACATATAGACCTTCCCACTCTATACATTTGAGGACAACCAGTGAGCCCTTACACACCTGGTTACTCCACCTTCACCCTTTTAAGAGTACCCTTGTTTGTCTAGTGTGCTCATAGAAATTAAATTTCTCCTAAAACCTGGAACAAACCTAACATATGTTAAGGTTATTGTAACACCATCAACCACTCTGACGGTAATGCTTCCTATTCTAGTTATCTTATATGAGTACGTTGTGATCTCCCATCATAATTGATCCACCATTTATCTCTTTGAGAGTAATGAACCATTCTCTCCCGAGGCACATATGGTAAGTACACCCCGAGTCTAAAATCCATTATTGAGTGCTAGAACTCTTAGACACAGCTAGAACTTCAAAATTTCCTTGATAGATGTCCACTGCAATAGTAGCATCTCCATCATTATCTTCTGTACCTTTTTTTCTTCAACTTTCTCTTCCTTTTTGTTGCAATCTCTGATGATACGTCATGTTTTGTGGCAGTAGTACCATTTTCTGGTCTTGTCCACTGATTTAGATCTTGATCTCCCCTTGGTTTCAAAGTTCTTTGAGGATCTGATAGAACTAATCATTAGATCAGTAGTTAAATTGTCCTTGCCATATTCAATGGCATTCTTGACTTCCTTATAGGTATCTGGTAGAGAATTTAGCAAGATTACTGCCTTGTGTTCATCAGTGAACTCATATTAAAATCATCTAAGTTCTCTTCCAAATCTTTTCTGGATCCATCTTGAAGTCAAAGAATATTTTCAAAAGATAGATCTTGTATGGAAGAGATATGACATTATAAATTTGATCCAAACGTTTCCAGATCTTGTATCAGAAAGATTAAGAAATAACATACTGTAACCAAGATCATTCATCTTCTCCTTATGTTCTTTAACTACAGTGAGGGAAGAGAATATTCTCCATCTAGAATCTTTACCACGTCTTATTGTATCTCTCATTTTCTCCTTTCAAAGTGAGAAATATCCTAAAACATGATATATGAAATTTGAGAAAACAATTGAACACTAAACGAATTTGTAGACTCGTCGATTAGTTCTATCTTGCCTGAAACAAGACCCTTAGGTGAATCTTCCACTGACTCTTCTTTAACTTCTTGATCTTATGATCCACTACTTCCATCCAATTATCAACCATACAAATACTTAAAGAAAATTCTTGTCGTCTTTCAGATAGAGACCTGGAAATCATAGAGCCTAATAGCACTAACAATGGCAGAAAGTAAGGATAAACAAAGGATTTCAAGGACCTCTAAACTTCCCTAATCAGTACCCAATTCCCATCTAAACCAACCGTTTATTCCTGCTACCATACCACTACTAATTATACTCTAAAGCCCCCAATTACTAGAGCCTTCTTCACCCCTCCACGATTACAAATATACCCCTAAAGTATCTATCATTATTCCCCCCCTCAAACAAACCTTGTCCTCAAGGTTGTGCTCTTGAACATGGAATGAGGACATCAGCTTCAAAATTTGGCAGATTGCTTCAATTCCCATGAGCAGCCCCTCTTCCCTTTGAAATTATAGAATATCCAAATGCAAAATTTATTCTCAAACTCCAAGCGATAGAGAGCAGCAATTAAAGGATTTTTTTCTTCTTGTCCATAGCCATTGGAATAGAAATTGGAACTTCGAACCTACCAGTCAAGTAAAGCATATGAAGAACATGCCATTGATGATCAGAGAGACGTCATTTCTGCCGGAGTTTGGCATCAGATAGCCATTGGAAAACACCACTGGAAGTGTTCAACGCATTCTGCCCAGTCAACAAAATTTCGCACTTTCTCACACTATAAATTTGGGAGTCTCTCTAACTTCTCTGTAGTTCTCAATCTGAAATGGTTCGTGAAGATCTGGTATAGAACTGAAGCAAAACTGGTTGTTTATATAACCAACTAAAATAACCGCTTCCTTTAGCTTTCCTCCAACCGCGTGTTGCCAAGTGTCAAGGACTTGGATTAGTGATACACGTATTTTGAAGGACGACAACTAAAAGGCTTAGGCTCTGAATGTCGTTACTTCATAACGCGGAAAACGACTGTCGTTTGACTGAAGCTTAAGCAAGTTTTAGGGAAATCATTTGTTTCCGACACCATTGTCGTTGTTGGGTTTGTTTGTTTTTTTTAATTTTTTTTTAAAGGGAGTTTCCCACACTATTGTTATCTACAACATCTCACGGTATTCTGACTATATATTTACCAAATTATTTCACAGTTAAATTCGTTACTTGATTTTATTATAGGCTATAAATTGATTAAAAAAAATCACCATTGAATTATTCAAAGATCACCACACTTTATTGGCTTACACCAATAAATCACAAAGAATTACACACTCCAAGTTAAAATATATTTCTCAAATCTAAAATTTAATCCTTAGTTTATAGCAGAACATATTTTACGAATTTCACCCACATTTCCAGTTTTAACTCCAATGTTGCTCATCTTCACCATTGACTTCCCAAACTCCACACTAAAAGTCAATCCAAGCAAGCCTCTCACTCCGGCGAACCGCTGGACCAAAGTCCGAGTGGAAGGATCAGTCCACAACTTCTGATCGGACTCGAGAATTCCCCGGCCGTTCCTCAAGTTGGTGAAGAAAGCTGCGTCGAATCGGTTAGGGCTACCGTTGTCTAGCCCAACGCGCTTCGTTCCGTCTCCATTTTCGGGGCAGATTGCTCGTAGTTGGGAAACGAATGCAGGGTCGATGGTAGAATCTGCACCATTTCCTGTTGTCGTGAAGTTGTAGAGTCTGTATCTGAAAAATTGGCAAGCTGTAGTGCCAATGGTATGTCCACCTATACACAAAAACATCTACATATGTAAATTAAATAGTACAATTCAAACAAATATCATTTTAGTGTCCTTTTCTAATTAGATTTTAAACAATAACAAGAATAAAGTGATCAAATCTATTTAATATTATTTTGTTTCCTACCTAACATGTGCTAATCAAATCTTTAATATTTTCTTATCTTGCTAGTCAAAACATAGGTTATATTAAAATTATCATATTATGAAATAGTATATATATAGTACAACTTACCAACAAGGGTCACAAGATCTTGAGCATTAAGACCCTTAGCAGCAAACTTTTGCTTTTGAACGTCAACAGAGTCAGTAAAGCCAGGCAAGCTAGAAACCTCAGAGGCTAATGATATCCGGCCGTCCCGGCGTCCGGTTGGCACTGCCCAACTTGCTCCATTACTCTGCAACAATTACAAAACAAAAAAAATAATAATTAGTTTAAAAACAAATAATAAAAATATTATCATAGCTATATAACTTGATAAACATGTTTGACGACATAAATCAGTAACAAAACGACAGAGTCTCGAGCGGCAAGCGCTAGAATATCTGCACATGAAACGACACCAGGGCAAGCAGCTTCGAGTTGAGCCTTGGCATCATCAATAACTTCGTAACCTTTGAGGCCGAGGTTTGGTAAAGCTGTTTTCTCAGTGTTGGGTCCGCTAATAAGGACGGAAGCGTCACAGCCTTGGACGAAACAGTCGTGGAAGTGCATTCTAAGCAAACCGGGAGCTATAGAAGGATCGGAGCTGAAATGGGATTGAACTGTTGATCTAACTATGGATTCTGCTCTAGGACATGTTTGTGAGTAGAAGTTTACTCGTGTTCCTTGGCTTTTAACGGACGTTATAGCCATTGAAAGAAATAGAATTGTAAAGCAGAGCTTTTGTTTAGAGGAAATACTTCCCGCCATTGTTTGTTTCAAAAAAAAAAAACGAAAAGTTTTTGGAAGGCTAGAAAGAATTGGTGTTGAAGCTTATGTGATGTAGTGGTGAGTATAAGGAATGGATATATGTACGTATTTATAGGTGTTGTGAAGTCAAAACACGGAGAAAAGTCAGAAAAATCGACTATGGAAGGCCAAAAATAAAGGGTGAAAAAAAAAAAAGTTTTTTTTTTTTTTTTTTTTTTGTCTTCGTACAAATGATCCCTTAACTATTTCAATTGTAGCGTTTTGGTCCCTCATTGTTAAAATTGACATAAATATTTCCTCAACTCGATATGTGAGTTGTTATGTTGATTGTTAGTCCTTTTAGATAACTGCATTAGGCACTAAGTCTATACACAAATTAAATCTTAATGCATAACAAAAAAAATTAGAGCCAACAATATACCATAGTCACGTGTAAAATTTAATCGTACATAGACACCATACCCCCCAACGTTAATATTTAGAAGTATTAACGGAATAATTCAACTTATGACTTCGAGACTATTTATGTTAATTTTAAAAAATAAGAGGTCAAAATACAACATTTTAAATAAATCGGAGACCAGTTGTGGTAAAATGCCGGAAAAAAAAAATAAGAGTGAAGAAGGAACGAGGAAGGAAGAAAAAGTTGAAGCTATGTGCTTGGTGGTGGTGAGCTGGGAGGCATAAGTTTTTAGCTTATCAGTTTTTTTTCTTTTGTAGCGAAGTGAAGTACTTGGTTTGGATTGTAGCTAGCATGCTGCTGTTTAACGCGTGAGGAATGGTCTTTTGTCGTTGCCTTCTTTTACAAATTCTTTTGCTTGTCGTATAGCTTTTTCTATATTTAGACATCTCTTATAGTGTTTCTTTTTTTATTATTTTTGGTCACACTTAAATTACCACTTGCATATTACATGTCAAAGTCAACTAGCTAGCACTAAAGAGAAGACCAACTTTTGCACCGCCTGATGAGAGTACATTATAGTTATAGATATAGGAAAATGACTATGAGATTTGTGTTTATTGTAAAATAGATAGTAATTAACGTTTGAATATATCTCAAACACCTTTTTACTTAGTAGAAAAAAAAGAATATTATGTTAAACTTTTTAGGGGAGTATTGTGTTAAATATTAAAAACAATATATATATTATTCAAAAAAATTATTTTTTTTGAAATGGAAAATTAATACTGTATATTAATTCCAAAAAAAAAAATTTAACTAAAGAAATAGAAATTAAATCTTAGTATAAAAATTTTAGCCTTATTAATTTATATATATTTATAAGAAAAAATTAAAGAATTATAATATAAATATTTTCGTTGAACATATTTAAATGTAAGATATCACTAGTATATTCAATATCAAAATTGTTTTATAGTAATTATAATTATCAATATACTTAAACGATATTACTCGTATATATATAAAGTACTGCTGCTTCACGGTAAAAATAAAAAGTACTGCTTCCAAGACTTTGAACGTGAATATGCATGTAATTATTCGGCGACGAACATGCAACAGATATTGAAAATGACAAAAATATTTATAAAAATGAACCTTCGTCTCTTGCACAGATCAAATGAATCTATTTGAACGTGAAAAATGTAATTTAAAAATAAAAGGTAGTGTCCCTTCAGAAAAACTAAAAATAAAATAAAGCTAGTGGTCTTAGGTGCCAACTGCGAAATGTCATTTTTTGAACCTAAAACGTATGTGGTCAATAATTATAACTAGCAATTATATATAGAAAAACAATTTTTTATTTTATTTTTAGAATTTGGATAGAAAAACATTATTATTCTTAAACACACACACATAAATCTATTTTTTATATGTAAATGCATGGCAAAATCCATAAATCCATAAATAGTTGTAAAAATGTCAGGAAATTAAATATAAATTTTCGACTTAGACATAGTTTGGTCAACGTTGAAATGATTTTGGTTGTAAAAACTCAACTAAAAAATTTTCAATACTTTATAGTTTTGTATTTAATGGCCGACTATATCGATTTAACTAAATATTAAATAATAATGAAACGAGTAAGGAGTTATTGACTATTACTTAAGCTTACATGTGTTTGAACAGTGAAAAGGAACAAGTATAGTGCTCAAGCACAAAGCTGGATGGAGTTGGTGGCTCCAATATTAAATTGTTACGTTGTGCATTACAACTCAATCAATTCCAATTTGATTTTTTTAAAATTGATATCTATTTCCGTATTTTTTTTAATGAAAATTTAATTTCATTAATAATTGAATAGCATACGAAGTACTATTACAATTCATTAAAAAATAACATAACATATGTTGGTTATTGCAAAAATCTCATAATTAAAGAACTTTTTGATACATTTCAATACATATATAAGATACGAGAATAAGGTATTTTGTGGATAGTGCAAGTGTCAATCAACCGGTTGCTTCATCAACCTCTGCCGGGCCTAGTCTGGTCTAAAGCTTCTTCATGTATATATATATTTGTCAACTATACTATTTTTAATTTTTATTTTAAATTACAATTGTGAGAAGATGTCTCAAAGTTGTTTGAGATATTGGGCATTTCCAGACACCAAAGTGAAGAGAGAAAAACAGGAGAGGTGAACTCGCCGGCGGCGAGATGTAGTTTTAAACTCCCATACTAAAACCAGGGAGAAACTCGCCGCCGGCGAGAATCGCGTAAGGAAAACTCGCCGCCGACGAACTTAGGTTTCGCCGCCGGCGAGGTCGCGCCGACTGGATTTTAAGTGTGCTTCTGTTTATATTTTCAAAAGGGGCTTTCATGTTTTGCAGAGCTAAAAAACTCAAGAGTAATTCAAATTAGATTTGAGAGCTAAGGAGAGAGTAAAAGAGTGTTGGAGAGGTGATTTCTTGCGGGAGAGCGATCTTGTAATTGAGAGAGAGCTTGTGAGAAAGGTGTAATATCTTGGGAGCATTCTTGTACTTGGTTTATCCGGATTCGAATCTAATTGGAGACAACCATTGCTGGACGTAGGTCAGTTTGAGCCAAACCAAGGTAACTTTATGTCTTTATCCTTTCTATATTCTTGCATGTTATAATCAATTCTCTTAGATGATTGCTTTGGTAGTTTCCATAGTTTCCGTGTTTGGTTTGCTCGCAATTGTTGTCGGTTTATGTGCTAGTTTAAGCAGGTATAAATCGGGTTATGCACAACAAATATATATATATAGTCTAAAAATACCCATTTTTCTAACATTGATCAGATATTTTATATCAATCATCTTCTTTTCATCACCTTCTACTTGGACCCAAATATTTACATTTTAGAAGTTGAATATGCAAAATAAACTAATTTGGATAATTAACCACAAAAGTCTGGATATATATTGGGTTTTTTTTGGGTAAAAAATCTATTATGTGTTTAATTTAATACTTTTCCATTTAGAACCGAAATAGCCTAAACAAGGATTAATTAGTCAGCTGGTTCAGTGCTAACTGCTAATAATGCAGGCCGCTGCTCATCGGTTGAAGTGGACTTGGGATAATTGAGGTTTGAAACTAGTTAATTTGAGCAATTTAAATACCAATATGTACACACAAAAATATATATTGTCAAGTTCATTATATTTCATTCTTCAACTAATTAATTACTTATGCATGTTGGTTTCCCTTTACCAAGAAAATTTAATATCTTCATATGGATTTATTTTTTTAGTATTGTTCATAAGGAATAATTAAATCTTAAATAACTAAATTGGTACGAAATTTCATCCTTTCAACTAAATCTTAAATAATAATTTGTTTCTAATTTCTGGCACACACGATTATTATTATTTTTTATTATATTTTTTTCTAGCTAGTTGCTGCGGGAAACATTTATTTTTCACCATCAAGTAATTAAGTAAGTAAACCTAATGAGCCATCATGCTACATGATCATGCAAAAAAAAAAAACCATGATCATAAGGCTAAAAAATAAATATCTTATTGGCCACGAGATGATGAATATATGTCTGGAGGAGTGACAGAATCACTTTAAAAATTAGTAAAATAAGACAATACATGATCTGGTTTTAGATAGTTGTGATGGTAGCGAACGTAGTTGGGATGAGAGCCATGTTCAAATTAAATGTTTGTGTGGGATGATCGATGACAATTTAACTAATAAAAAGTCTACTATAAACACTAGAAACACAAAAGTATAATTAACAACGTCATTATATTAATATACTCGACTCTAAACTGTAAAAATTGATTAATGGTTATCTGAAAACTGCTAGATTATACACATGCAATTAATATACGCAAATACACACATACATATAGAGGATTATATATAATTAGTGATTCGCTATCTTTTTCTCTCTTCTAAATTTCTTAACCCTCCCTTTCAAAAAAAATAAAAATTTCTTAACCGTAAATAAATATAGTGCAAAGTTTATGACCTCAAAGTTTACCAAGCGACTGAAATACACAAACACAGTTAATATAATTATTTCCTCAAGCACAATTTCTGATAAATAACGACAACGACTCAAATATTATTTTGCAGGAAATTTAAACTAGAATTTTTGTGACATTTCTATAGTGCTTATTTTCCTCACACAGCTTTGAGTTTGCGACCCCTTCAAAAGTTCAGCAAGCTAGCATGCATCATGAAAATAGAGAAGGGTTTTTTTTCAATGGCCACCATCACCTGGATAGGGTACGTACGTGTGGGGGTTTGGAGCAGAAGGTTTAAACGGAATCCGATTCGGCAAATCAAAGACTTGTTTTTTTTCCGCCAACATCTTCTTCATGTCATCCAAAGGCCTACCTGCAGCTACAACAGCAATATTTTTGGAGCAAAGAAATATAATGAACAAAAACACCACAACTTTACCAGTGATGTTGGTGATAGTTTTCATCCAAAAGAGGTCCATATTTTGACCTTTGAAATCTACACCCAACACAATGGTCTTTTTAATTTTAGTTTGACTAATTTGGTATTTATTAGCAAATATATATTGCTAATATTAACAAGATTTGGTACGTTTTGTGATGAGTTTATCCAACAATTTAATTCTCCAGGCTATTTATAGACAGGAGAGATAAGGGTAAACAAACGCAAGGGTTAGAGAACAAACATAACACAATATTGTCATGTAAAATGCACCACAAAGAGAATAATGGTCTATATCCAATTGCGCTAGAGACGAGTGATGACAAAAAGAGTGGATTCTGCATCTATTCTATACTTCCTTTATTTTTCCAGCAAGATCACACTTTTGATTAAAAATATGTGTCTTAGTTTCCACTCTTTGACCCATCAACAGTTTAAATTTGCTCTAAACGAGCAAAAAAATATGCTATTCACAGTAAAATATTCAAATTCCAAAGTATATAAATTACCATACCCTAAGTGACATCCTCACTACCCTAGACCCTATCTCTTTTAATTCTTGTCTCATCAATCGTATTAAATTAAATGCTACATTTGTTCAATGTTCTGTTTATTACCGTATAATAGGATAAATATCGCCAATAATCTTTTAATTGAGTTTACAGTTTTAAAATAGTTCTGATTTTTGAAAAAATATGTCAAAATAATTTATATAAACAAACAAATGACTAAAAATAATTTATCTGTTGTCAATTTTTAGATTTAAACATTAATTTTGTAAGACATTTAAATTAAAACGCTAAATTTAAATGAAAAAATATCAAAAATACTCTAAACTAGCTAGGCTAGATAAGATAAAACTTTTACAAATTTCTGCTGCTCCAATATATTCTCCTTTCAACATCTTCTATTTATTCTAATTAACTAGGAATATGGCTTTTTTATTTTTAAATTCTTTTATTAATTGACTATGAGCACAAAATATTCCACCACGTAAGTCAAAATTTCGATAAAAATTGATACATATGACGAATGGACTCTGCCGTACATTTTGACACATATTAGAAAGATGTGAGTCACTTTTGAGACCCCAGACCTAAATGAAAAGCTATTATTAGTTTCTTTATCGATAAAAAAAATCTTATATGTTTTCTATTTGCTTATAAGAGCTGAAAAAAGCAACAAAAAAAGTACTACATATAAATATTCCCCGTTAATCCAACCATTCTCGAATTGGTGTCCCATCCACACTCCACTCTTCATCATCTGAAATAAACAAGCTTTTTTTTTTGTCACTCTTTTGCTGTAATGGATGTCGTTATCTATACCACAATGACTTGGTTTGACGTTTTTTCCTCAAAAAGTTACAACATTTTGAATCGATTCCTTTCAAATAATTCTACTACATCGTTAATTAAATAGATTCCAATTGCATGCGCAAGTCTTGAAGAACAAGAAATTAATTAATTATTAATCCATTGATGGTATTCTTCCTCCACTATTATTATTGGATACTTTGCCCACTGACCGGACAGACACAAAACAAGACAAATTTTAGGTTTAGATGCTGTTGATATATATATATATATATATATATATATATATATATGGGGGACATTCATTCCAGTATCATTTTCACTCTATTATTTTTATTAAAATACAAATTTTACTTAACTGTCATGTTTTATAGTATTCAAATAAAAACTCTGTTATTTTTATTTTAATATTTTTATTCAAATACAAACTATGTTTAAATTCAGTTATTTTCAAAATTTTGTTTTCGTGATTCAAAATTTTATTTTCATAATTCAAAATTCTGTTTTCATCAAACCACTTTGATTATATATTTTTTTTAAATAAATATATTTTAAAATTCATCTAAATTTTGAAATTTTTAAAAATTAAATAAAAAAATATTTTGAATGGATTTGTAGATACTTTAAAATAATGGATTTGACATGACAACAATGCCTTGAGTATTTACACTTGAATTGTTTTATTTTGATTTGCAAGGTTTAATATATTTGTGTTTGTATTTTAATTTCATATTTTTATTGACATTCTTACATTATTATTTTTTTATTTTTGTAATTTTCTATATTTTAGATATTTTGAAATGTTTTATCTTGGTTTGTAAGTTTTAATACATTTGTGTTCTTATTTCAATTTCATATTTCTATCAACATTCCTACATAATTTTTTTTAAAACAACATTTTTGTGATTATGAGCAGGATACGTTTTTAAAC
>WUAT03052679.1:0-13634 GCA_010015005.3 Ulmus americana
AGTTTCTGGTTTTCTAAATTAAACGAAAAAGTTTCTAAGTTTTCTAGATAACCAATTCACCCCCCTCTTGGTTAGCCCTACGGACCAACAATATTAAACATGAAAATCAAAGTTCTGTAGATCTTATAATCAATCAAAACATTTCAGCTAATTTCCTGTTCCAGAACCAGGTTCAATACAACTTAAAATTCCAATCATTTTCTTAACAAATTCTTACATGCAAAATAACAAATCAAACTTAAATGTTATTTCCAGACATGCATGAAGAATTTTATAAGGAGAAATCAAGGTTTTATCTTAAAGAATACACAAATGAATCCTTTGAGTTTGGGGTTCCAAACTTGCTAAAAAGTTGATGAACACCTTGGATGTTCATAAGAAAATTCATTAGTTTTTCGATCAAAATCTGTTTAAAACTAACAAGAGTTTATAAGAAACAATTTAACTTTATTAAATCTTGAAAACAAAGCTTAAAAATTCTTGATTTAAATGTTGGAAAGTGAAGAACACAAAGTGTTCTTATCCTTGTTCTTCTCAGCTAGAAATGAGAGAAATGAAGGAGTGGTTTCTGTTTTCAACTTCACAAAGACTTCTCTTTGAAGTCAAAATCCTTTATTAATAAGGTTCCCACCGAATGAAAGGCTTAGTGGGGTGAGTCAAGTTATAACCCATGCAATTAGATGCAATTTAGAGTGTTGACACATGTCCTAAGCCATGACATCATTGGCTTGAGAGCATGACAAGTGAATTTTCCACTAATTTTCCCACTAAACCATCTCCATATTCGGCCATGGAAGTTTCCTTAGCCTTGGTAGAGTGTCCTGACCGAACATACCAAGTTTCAAGGAATTCGGTGGCCGAATGATTGGAGAAAACAAAGTTTTGTTGAGATTTGTGCCTAGCTGAACAGTCTATCCGAGAGGCAACTTTGGGTTTGAATTATGAAAACTTGGCTTGGTTATTTCGGTTGAAATTTGGCCACAATATAGCCATGAATATGTACAATACTGAATGAGAAATTTGAAAGGTTAAAAATGCCTTTTGGATTGAGTTTGATTGGGGCTAAGATAGCTACTCAGCAAGCCAAACAGGCCATCTAGGCAGTCTCCGGGCCACAAGATTGCAAGCCCAATTCGGGAGAATTGGCTCGGTCATTTGACTTGAAATTTTTCCACAAGACACTGCAAGAAGTGTAGAACAAGTTAGGGGGTTGTAGAATTCCCAAAAATGCCCGAATCAAAATTTGGCTTGGGACACAAATTTGATGTTCGGAAGTTGATCAAGTATGTTTGGCCACATGGGGCTTGTGTTCGTGCGTGTGCGCGCTCAGGGCGTCCAAAGGCCCTAGCCGATCATGCATTCGGGCATGTGGGCAGTGTGGAGCGGGACGCTGTGCGGGCTGGCTTGTGTTGCCTTCAGCTGGGCTTGTCTTCGGCCTAGGCGTCCAGGCGGGCTGGCTCACCTGGCCTGTCTAGGTGCCTGGCCAAGCCAGCCCATGGCAGGGCAACACTCACATTTTAAAAAAAAAAAACTTAAATCAATTTTAAGTTTAATCCAATATATATTTTTCTTAAAAACATTATTTAAATTAATTTATTATAATTAAATAAATTAAATTAAATTAATCATTTATTCATAAAATCATTTCTTTAAAACTAACTTTTGAAAAATCATTTACTTGAATTATTTTCTAAAAAATTCTTTACTTATGATACAATTTTTATTTCCTTAATTCTTTAAAATCATTATTTTAAAAATTCCTTGAATTATTTGTACTTAATACACACATAACATGTCAATTTATGTGGCATTTAATACATCAATAATATTCGTAATTATATTACGAATCTATAACTTTAATACTTATACGGTGTTTATCGTATAATTAATATAATTAATTACAGTAATTAATGATGTGAATTTTTTGAGATGTTACAACAACACATTATAGAAAGATGACAAGCTCTGTTTTGGGATACAGATAATTTTATCAAAATAGATCTTTTTTTATTTATTAAATCTTCTTTGGTGGTCTTTAGTATTGGAGTAGTTTCATGTAGTCTTTATTATTGGAATTGTTCCATTAGAACATTTATCAATTTTTGGCCATAAATTTTGTAAATTTTTGCCATAAGAAGAGAATTTTGTAGTATTAGAAGGAGGAGAACTTGGTTTTGAAATTTTTTAAACCAATTGCACATTCCACAATTTAAAAATAACTTGCAATAAGGATGTTATAAGATAGAGAAGTGAATAGAAGAAAATGTGTTACCAATCAACCTAGCAGGTAAAATACCAATAAGTAATCTACTATAGTAAGTTACTTTTAGAAAAGTCAATGACATTTAAACATCATTAATTACTATTTTCACAGTTTATCATATAAATGTTTATCCCTACTGGTACTGTAAAACAAAAATCTCTACCTGACGATTTCCCATATATTTTATATTGTATTTAGATGATAAATAATGATTTTTTAATTATAAAAAATAAACCTCCGTTTTTTTCGCTATTATGTAATATCTTGTTTTGGTGATTTGAATCATGATTTAGGTCATATGCAACTTTTTTTTTTCTTTTTTTTTTCTTTTTTTAACAGTATGCATGTTTGAATTATGATTCAGGTCATGAAAAGAATATATGTTCAGAATTATAGTTCAAATCATGAAAATAATACTATATCAACTACAGTATTTCTATTTTCTATTTTTTTTTTTTTTTTAAAGTTTGAATCATGATTCAAATCATCAAAATATTGTTTAAATCACAAAAAGAATGGGCCCAATATCTTTTTGTTCTTTAGGGAAGAGAATTGTTTCTTGAGAGCTCTAAATGTAAAATTGGTGATGAACATGACACGTATATCACGATGATAGTTGGATTCCTATGGATGGTTGTAGAGACTTAAATCTAAAATTGAATTTAGGCTTATTTGCGCAAATGCCCCTTGATGTTTACCTGAACCGGCAGTTTGCCCCCTCATCATTTTTTTCCGTCGTTAAACCCCCTATTGTTATGGTTTACTGGCGATAGTAACGGAATGCTAAACGGGAGTCGATTTCTGTTAAATGTAGCCCATGTGACCAGCACATGCTCACTAGATAATGGGATTAAAAAGAAAAAAAAAATAAAAAATTAGTTTAGAGATTAAAAAGAAAAAAAACAAATAAATAAATAATTTTTTTTTCTTTTCTCTCTCTTTATCTTTCTATTTTCTTCCCCTACCTTCCTTTCTCCTCTTCTTCCCATTGCTCTCTGATGAACTCATCCCTCTCAACCATCTGCCTCTGCCTCCGCCTCCGCCTCCGCGTCTTCTACTACTCACCCCTTCCAACTTTTTTTTCTTCCTTTTTTATTTTTCCCCTCACCCTCTTTGGAAGCATATTGGTAGGGGAAGCGACGGATTTGAAAGATAGTAGCGAAAGAAACCTAAATCGAAGATTTGCAGATCTGGGTTTCCAAGGTCGATGCCGATCTTCTTTGAAGCCAGCGACGCAACCCACTTGTTGAACCTTCCGTTAATCGCGACCACTTGTCGAACCTCGACGAACTCACTTCCAATCTGCTTTTTATTTGAATTTCTTATTGTTAGATTTGTATTTGTGGTTGGATTTTTGAGTTTATGTTTTGATTTGGATTGAAATTGGATTTTTGTGCTTTTATTTTGATTTTTGGAGAAATTGATTTTGACTTCGATTCGGATTTTTGGAGAAGCTCAGTTTGTGGGTTATGAGTTGAGTTCTTAGTTTTCTGGGTTTTTTGAATTGTTCAGCTCTGTTGTTGTGATGTTGGCCTAAGAAATTTAGGTTTCTGATTTGATATTTGGGAGTTTTTGATATAGTTTTTGGTTTGGTTTGAGTTGATTTTTAGTTTAATTTGTGATGT
This sequence comes from Ulmus americana, assembly GCA_010015005.3. Taxonomy (NCBI): domain Eukaryota; kingdom Viridiplantae; phylum Streptophyta; class Magnoliopsida; order Rosales; family Ulmaceae; genus Ulmus; species Ulmus americana. The sequence continues at coordinate 3,889 of WUAT03052679.1, forward strand.
TGGCATTGTATTGGGTTTTTGATTTCAGGTATGGGTTTCTAATGCTTGCCAGTCGCAGATCCATGGCGGCCTTTGATGGGTGGATGCTGAAGTTGGAGGTTGGAGGGTGTGGGGAAAAATCCAACCACAAATAGAAAGAGAAATGGGAAGAAGAGGAGACGGAGGCGGAGGCGAAGGCGGATGGATCTGTGAGCAACCACAAATACATGACCATAGAAAATAGAAAGAGAAGAAAAAAAAATTATTTATTTATTTATTTTATTTATTTTTTGTTTTTTTCTTTTTAATCTCTAAACTAATTTTTTGTTTTTTTTTTTCTTTTAAATCCCATTATTTAGTGAGCATGTGCTAGTCACATGAGCTATATTTAACAGAAATCGACTCCCATTTGAGCTTCCGTTTCTAACGCAAGTAAAACTTAACAACATGGGGTTTAACGACAAAAAAATTTGAAGAGGGGGTAAAGTGTTAGTTCGGCTAAACAACAGGGGGCATTTGCACAAATTAGCCAAAAAAATATCAAAATTATTTTTTATTTTTAAAATGAAAAAATAATTTTATTTATAAAATATTTAAATTAAACATACAAAACTAATTTCCATTAAAAAAAAAAAAAAAACTAATTGAAACACTTTAAAATTAATATTTTTTTTTTCTATTTTCTTCCACATCTTGATACCCTTGCATCGTCGGCCACATCTTCTGATCGACCCTTTGCTTCAAATTAACTCTCCCAAACTAAAAAGAAATCCCAAATCTCTGATAAAAAAATCCAAATCAAAGGTCAAAATCCACAAATCACATATCAAATCCCAAAAAAATTACATCTAATTATCCAAACTTCAATATTCAAAATTTTTAACCTCAAAACTCATATCGTACCATAACATATTAGGTAGTAGGCATTGAGTTGTTCTAGGGATACTTGACAACAACCCAGACTAATTCGCAGATACTTATTCTGAAATTTTGTTTTTTTGACCAAATTCAATTGGAATCTACCGAGTGATCATTGATGTCTCAAATGCCACCAAGAAAGCCGCCCAAAATTGCCTAATATGCCCTCACACAAAGCTCGAAGTAGGGATTGAAGTTCCCTTGGTTTGCTCCACTGTCCATCGAAGATGTAGACGGCATATTGACCTTCACCATCATATAAACCGAATCTAAAGGGGTTTGATTTTGTCAGAAAACTATCAAATTACAGTCATTGATCTTGATGCTTGTCCCTCCAAAATGGGGTTGCGATGAATCGACTCTTTTTCGCTCCATTGCATGGGTTTGGATGTGAGCTAGCATTTTTGGGTTTTCGTGTTTGGGGCAAGTTGGTGGCCAAAGTGGGAGGGTTTTTGTGTTTGGGGCAGGTTGGTGGCCAAAGTGGGAGGCGGTCAGGGACTATGGTGGATGTAACATGATCTTGTAAAAGGATGAGAAGTTAGAATATGATGTGGGCTTGGGTTTTATTGTTTATTATAAATATTTTAGTTTCATTTTTAATTATTTTATTTTATTTTTTTAATTATTTAGAAAGTGAAAGGTAATTTTATCAATTTTTTTGAAAAATTAGTATCTCAGGATACTAAATGTAATTTATGATAAGATAACCAAAAAGTCAATTTTATCTTTTTCCATATGAAACTTTGTGCACTGTACTTAAGTGTCATTTTTCTTATATATAATTCTACAATTGGGTCCTAGTTGAGTGACGCATTCAAGAATCAAAAATTAACAATAATGTCTTCGACCGTGCTATCTCATTTCAGTAGTAATTAGTTTTCAAACTATTTCTCGAAAGGAAAATTTTTCATATGATACGTGTGGTTAGGTGTTAGTTTGATCTAGACCTTCAATTTTGAACTTATTCAGCTAAGTACATTGAACTTAAATTTCTCCAACTGTATTTATAAAAATACCTTCATTTATCATTCAGCGTGTTAAAATAATTTTTTAAAAATAACATAAAAATCTAAAAACAACATTAAAACAAACACTTAATAGGAAAAAATTCTTACCCATATACTTTATCTTCTGTCTCCCCATCACCGGAACTTCATCGCTAGCCCACCTTCAAACTAAAAAATAAATCCACCACAAAACAAAACCAAATCTAAATCCAAACAAAATCATATTCGCCACTCAAAAACCTTCTTCAAATCCTAAACCACAAAATCAAACAAACCCCCTGTTATAATCGGATTTGGTTAAATTAGATAACAATACGAAATCTCAAATATAATCATAATTAACACTAGTAAATTAACGGTCATGGCAAGATAGTGATCAAAATGGACAGGAATAAGATTTTTATTTGATTATAGCAAGAACAAATACAATTTACGTTAGAATTTGCACCATATGATTAGATACATTTAATGAATTCACAACATTCTGATTACGTAATAAAAGATTTTATTTTATGATTATTAAATTGTGTTCAATTTATGTTCATCTGTTGAATATATATATATCCTAAACTATAATATATAAACCTTGAATTAAACATATGAGGGGTTTATATATGGAAAGATCCAATGTCAAGAATATAGTTTAAATACATGGTCCGTAATCGATAAAATAAAGTTGGACGTTTTATTCTCGTTAAGATTGTTATGAGTCTATATCTCATCGGGGAGATAGCTTGTTTTGGCTATCAGAGTTAGTCTTCTATATAGATTCATTCGTGTATGTCCTAGTGGTGGTTGTGCATTGGGTCGGACCTAAAGAAAAATTATTTAACATATTCGTTTGACTTAATCAATTTAATTTAATAATCATAAGCATGTATTGCATCTTAATCCTAAAATTCAATTACGACTTTATGTTTGCGACTTATGTCTTTTGATATACTATGGGATGCAACATTTACAATAATAGGTTTATTACTTTTGTATGTTAGAGGCATGACTTTTAAATGATAAAACGTGATTCATAGATATGAAATTCATAACTCTATTTAAAGTTAAGGTTATCCTCTTTAAAGAGTCATTTGGGTTAATAGAAATTAAATGAACTCAGTCGTTTGAGCATGTGTTGTTTAAACGGTATTCTATTTAGTTGATAGATATGTATTTTTCGTTATTAAATGATTGAACTTAAGGAAAGATGATCAATGAGATTAACGGACTAGATCTTGAGTCAAAATCGATAACACACGATGATGATACATGAACGATTGATCGTGGACAAAAGATAATAGTTATTTCATAATTACGATGTATGATCAAGAGTTCAACTTCGGGTTTTAAGTGGAGTCTCCGAAGTTAATAATTGATTAGGAAATTGGCTAAGAGCTTATTTATTTATGATGATTGGAACTTGATTATGGAGCTGTTTGGTTCAGCATATCGTAGCATACAGAACATATTATATGAACATAGATTACTGTTTGGTTCAGAGTATATCAAACAAATAATTTTTTTTTAATTATTTTTTCAGAGTATTCAAAATTGTTAGTGGGCCCATTGAGGCAAGTCCAAACAAATAGGGTATATGTTATACTTGAACATAGAGAGTATACTTGAATAGTACGAGTATATGGTATATGGTATATGGAATAAAGGGAGGCAAATAAGCATACCAAGAGCAGAGTATACCATATAGGGAACAGAGTATATAGAATAGTGAAACAAACAGGCACTATATATGTACAACAGGTCCCTTTGCTAGCTCAAATAACCCTAACCAATACTTAGTATGGTAGTTCTAGATTAACTGGACAACTGTATGAATTAACCAGACGACTGGATGAACAAAGGCTCAAGGCTGGCAAGTTCTGGGCGCTCGGACGTTTGGTTTTGCGGGTGCCCAAATGTACAGAAACCCGCGTATGGAAATCAGGCGCCCAACCTGATCTCCTACTTTATATTAATGACTTATTTGTATTTTTAATACAGATAATTTTAAGATAATAATGTATATTTGAGATAATTTTAATACAATTATCTTTATGAGATAATTGGTTCAAATATTTAGTTTTGAACTATAGATGTTGTTGGGAGATATTTTATTCAAATATCTTCTCTTAGTTTAAATAAGTTTATTTAATTTAGATATTTTTCTATATTGATATATTTTAATTAAATAGAAAAAACTTATACATGTAATTTGAGATAGATTTTCCTATATAATATATCTATTAGTAATATATTAGATAAGTCAAGTTAAGTTGAGAGTGAATGATTATTGTCGTCAGAGAGAACAAGTGAGGCAAAGAAAAATTTAGAAATCTCGTAGTCTTCATCGAACTATTATATCTAGAGTGATTTTTCTTCTGAGAATTACTTGGAGAATCTTGTAGAATCCATCAGAGGTGTACCCACGTTGGTTGGTGGCTTGAGAATAGTAAAGAAGACCAGTTGATTAATGAGCTTCCAAAGGTTATCTGCACTACAAGAGGTAATTGATCTTAGATAATTTATTGTACTTAGCAACATGAGTTGAATCCTTTGTTTTATGTTTTTAAAATATCTCATTCCGCTGCATTTTATTTCCAATAATTTATAGAGAGTGTGTGTGGTTGAAAAGAGTAATTGAATGTAAATGAGACATTAATAATCTCCCCTATTTATAGGCAAGGATGAATAGCATTTTATACAACATATGTCACTTCTTTTGTCAGCCCTTGATGTTCCTAGAGTCAGCTACTGCAGAGGAACAATGATGAACTTTCTATTAGGTATAGAGGCTAGAACACACTGTCAATCTAGATTTTCGGCAGGCATGGGGCTTACAAAACTACATTTAATGCAGCCTGCTACACATTTAATGTGACCTGACATCTTCAACCTCTATCCAGACATGCCTTCTTGGACAGGCTATCTGGGTATCCCTTGACTCGAACACTCGAATATACCACCTAGACCAGACAACTAACTTGGGGCTTAATTCCACTGATTACCCTGTCTAAACCCACACTTTCCATAATTAACCTATTCGGGTAAATTCAGATGTTACACCCCATCTCTTAAAACTCAGCTGTTAAGAACAACCTTTGTGAGTAAATTAAAATAAAATAAACAGATAGAAAATAACTTTGACTCAAAACAATGGTGACCCTTTTACTTATAATTTTAGCTACGATGTTTCAACTTTTAAAATTGAAACATCAAAGATGATGAAGTGGGAGGCCTTGTTTGGTTGTCTTCCTAAGTCTGCTGGTTGTTTTCAGAATTACTTTTCTAAGCAGCTACAAATGACAATTGCAGACCATAAATACCTAATTCAATTTTACCAAAACTAAAATTAATAGAAATTTAGATCAAATCAAAGCCCAAATGCACTAAAAATCAAGTACTCAAATCTAAAATTCATTCAATTTCAAATTATATTTCTCATTCATCTCATGTTCAAAACAAGGTATGGTTGTAGAAGGAGAGGAGCTCGATGACGGCAAAGGGTTTGGACCATCACATCTCATCAACCGCGAGGAGCTCGATGGAGAAAAACCCTCTGAATCTCTTCGTTCTTTGTGCAGCCAGTTTCACCGGAGAAAAACTGAGTTTTGTTGGAGAAAAAATCAGTTTTGTTTCCTCAATGGAGCTAGTCGAACAACCTTATTCTTGTATAGCAGAGATTTTAGGTGGCAATAAGGTTATGAGCGGAGGATAATTCATTGATTGAGGATGGGTTCGGATGGCGACGAGGTGGCAAGGTGATCGAAGATAGTTGACGGAAAAGGGGGAGAAGACAAAAGTTTTTATATTTATAATTGGGTTAGGATTTAGTTTTTAAGTTCATTAATTAGTTTTTAGATTTTTTATTTTTATTTTTATTTATTTTTAATTCAAATTGAAGAGTAAAATTAATATTTTCTTATAATATAAACTGTCAAAGCTACTATGTCATCAAAACTTAAGGGATTTGGTTGAAACGTCCAAATGAGCGATCCAAATAAAGAAAATGTTCAATCACATGTTCATTCTCAAAGGAGGAGGGGAAAAAAACCAACTACTAACCTAGTGGTATAAATATGAGCCGGGCCATTTTTGGTACTGTAGGCCCAAGAAAGGGCTTGGCCAGGCCTGAATACAGCCGTTGCATATCCGGGCTCTGGATGCTCTACAAGCTTCTAGAGAGTGGCTTGAAGTTGAGCAGAAGAGACTCGTTGCTAATATCCCTAGTGCATTAAACCTGAAGCCCTGAATAACTAGCGTATTATCATTTCTTGCATTTTATCTAATGTTGTTGTTTCCTTTTTTTTATTATTTTTTTTATTCATTTATTCATTCTCTTCTTTTGTTATCTCTTTTCATTTTAATGAAAAATTCTCAATCTTCAACTTATTCTATATTTAGACCACACAACATCAATACCACTCGTTCATCTCCTCACCCCTGCCATAGTTTTCCTCTGTCGGACCACCACTTGAGTATGCAAATTCAAAGCTCGGATATGTAGGAAACGATGGAAACTGTGTCATGTCTACACCTGAGCTCGATACCTGCATAAGGGACATTTGTCCTATGTAGTCAAGATATGCGAATTGATACGCTGCTTGCTGCCCAAACCAATCATATTGATGCCTCATATAATGCCACTGATCATTTAATGTATGCCTAATGCTTGACACTTGTTCTTCTACTCTTTCCATTCTCTCCTTTAGTGTCATTCGTTGTGAAGTTGAGGAAGAAGGAAGAGCAAGAGGCGCCTCATCCCTCTATGCTCCAGCATTCCCCTTTCCACTAGTGAGCGAAGCAAAGAAGCGGGAATTCAAGATCGGTTTGGGTTGGATCAACTTCTCCCTGTTTGCATAGTGCACACCCTCACTTGCACATAGAGCCGTAATTAGTGAAGGGAAAGAAAACCCAGCATTTGCAATCTTCGTGCAATGGACTATGAAGGAGTAAATGATGGAACCAACATAGAGTCGCATATTATGCAAGATGACATATAGTAAAAGAGCCCGCTCTTTAGAGACGTCACTGACGTGGGTGCTTGGCATCAATCTAGCAAACACAAAGTAGTGCCATACTCTAGTTGGGTGGTTAAGGTTTTTACTAGGAAAGGACCGATACTCACCATTGTGCATCCTCCACTTCGCACCTAACCCCGGCCTCATCAACATGGAGATAACTTTTTCGTAATCAGCGTCGGCTTCTAATGCACTGTAGGCACTGTCATCCACATTAGCAAGTCCATAAAAAGTATTTATGGTTGACGGGTCAAACTTCAATGTCCTTCCCCGAATCGTGGTCTTCCTATTTTTTTGTTCAAATGCATTTGCGTAGAACTCTCATACTACGGGATCCACGGTAGCAAGTGGTTCTTTACAGAAATTATCCCATCCTCTTTTTTCAATGTAAGGAAAAATGGCTAGTATGTTATACTCACCGAAGTCAAGTCCCCATTCCAGGATACAATTCCTGACAACAACATTGAGCGCCTTTTCGTATCATTTGGATACATCGGCACTAACAAATCGGGAGGAATCGTAACTAACTATGCCTTTTTCAGTGTTCTTCCTTTTAGGAGCCATTCAAACCGGATTGAAAACAGTCTACAAATCCTCACCTAAACAGGGGCAACCAATGCAAACATTAACACACGTTAAAAGGAAAATACATATATGTACCATTGCACCCTCAACAACTACAAAATCCATCAAAATATTCATGCATATGTAATCAGAAAGAAATGAGGAATGTGTATACTTGATTACTTCATAAAATGAACACATCAATGGATGAGAGACTATACCCAAATACTCTATTAGTTACAAATAATAAGGAAAAACTTCTACATTGAGCGACCATGAACAATAACGAAATACATGCATTAACCATTGTTTCCAAGTAAGATAATGTTAATGATTATAGCGTAATCAAAAATCTCAAAGTCCATCAAAATGTTCATGCATAGTAAAATTGTAATCTTAAAAAAAAAAAAAAAAAAGAGGAATGGGTGTATATAACAATCTCAACCCATCTGTGGAAAAGAAGTATAAACAAATTACACAATTAATAACAAAACACTTCAAAAGAACCACAAGCCCCGGAGAATGAGATGGTTACCTCAACAAAATTCTTTAATCCGTTTTGATGGGAGGAAGTTTTGGAGTTGGAAATGGAGGTTTTGAGGGCTTTTAGAAGTGGGTTTAAAGTTTGTATGATGATTTTTGTATGACCTAGATCAGAGTATTGCAGATCTGGAAAAAATCTTAGGGAAAGAGAGAGGTGGTGAAATGGGTAGTGAGAGAGGGGGAATGGAAATAATGCTAAGTTATAACAATTTGGAATTTCAAAATTGTAGAGTTTTTGTTGCACTGGCCATGGCATACATTTAGACATTCCATGGCATGATATTTGCTGAACCTATTTCGTATGTCGACAATAGTAATCAAGCCGAGGCATGAAATACAACATGTCGCAGCATGCGTGTTGCTAAAATTCGTTCTTATGTTGATAGCCGTAATCGAGCCGCAACATGATTTACAACATGCCGCGACATGATTGTTGCTGCACTACCACTTTAGAGAAGAAAAATATTGAGCCACGACATGATTAATCATATGCCACAGCACGATTGTAATTGAACTTCCATTGTTAACAATGGAAGTTTTTATTTTTGTATCTTCAATTCCAATATTAATTGATAAACTCATTTTTATAAATTAGCCAATAATTAGTATGAACAAATAGGTGGATGAACAAAATAATTAATTCATATATTATTCAATAACTGTACATAGTACCATAAAATTAACTATACACGCATGTCATTCATCGTTACTGTCATACATCTCGGCCCGTTTCTGGAGCCAATGATAATAAAGTTGAACACATGTGTTGAATAGCATGATGTCCATTTTCTCTTGAACACACTTTGGATGTCCAATCCCTTTGTCAAGAGTAACTCGATGATTTTGATCATAAATAAACTGCAATCCAACCTGGACTGTTGGGGGCATGCCTTCTTGTTATATTTTATTTCGAACTGTTTATGCCTGAACTTTGTAAGTTTAGATATCGCTTAAAAGAAATTCACGGACTCCAGCCTTCTCAAGCTCGGGGATTGTTTCACTTGCGAAAATACGACATTTTCCTCCAACAACTCATGCCACTTGAGCTTTCCCTTATTCCCATATTTATTCATAAGTCTACTTGAGCCACCAACTATGTCTTTCCTACTTGCATACCTCAAACTGATGAAACAGCAGAACTCCCGGCAACCAAACCTAACGTACTTCCCACCAAACAAAAAGCTCAACTCATCTGTCATCAGGTTAAACACTTGGTGGATAAGGACAGAGTGAATCAAGTCGGGCTAGAAGCTGACGTTCACCTCAAGCAACTCAAGGAGGTGGCCGATGTTGTATTTCTTAAAAAGAACAACCTGTTATGCAATTTTAGAAAAGGTATTAGTAAACATGCAATGAGTAATACATTCAATTACAAACAAGCATCATGTCCCCATTTTGTCATAAATTACCTTTTCGTTGTCCGCATTTAAAACGGACTGAATATCTTTCAATACTTTGGTCGACGTACCCATCGGGTTGACCTGGACATATTTCCAGTCCTTCTGGGGAATAATGTAATCCCCTTCCTGTTAATTCAAAAATTATGAGTTTACACGATAACGAAAAAATTAAATTCTATAGACAGAATGCAAAGTAATCCTTACATTTAACGGCACGATTCCGTTTAACTCGACAAATTCATCTTTGCCTTCCCTATTTATGGTGCCACTCATCTTATTGGATTTTCGTTTCGAACTTTTCTTCGAAACATAAGCAGGACTCCCCTCAT
>WUAT03052790.1:0-14271 GCA_010015005.3 Ulmus americana
ACTTCACGATCATCATTTGATTCTCTATCTCGCATGTCAAACAGGTGCTGGTGGCTCTAACATACCACGAGAAATTCAATTGTAGAAATCATCCTCTACAGCATTCAAAAACAAAACGATAGTGTATGAACCATTATCAACAAGAACTCCATTGATTAGACAGTTCGCAATTAATAAAGAAATGACTAAAGCATCATAGTGAAGGTTAATGAGCCATGAGGCTTCATTGTCAACGAAGCTAATTGTCTGGGCAGTTGGAACATCTGATGGTGGCTGGGAGGTGCAAGTCTCTAGGTTGACTACAACTCCAATATGTCGTCTAGCAGTAGAGTGGCTGACTCTACTAACTTCTAATCCTTCGGTAAAGACATTGATCGTCCTTTCCGAGATAGGCTCTATTGGTGGTAGCTCGATTGTCTCATAGAGCAAGGGTGCTCTTCCCCTTATCGGTCAACATGACTTGGAGATGGCCCTTCTTGAACAGCTTAGCAACCTCGAGTCAGAAGGTGATGCAATCGGCAGTGTTGTGTCCATGGTCTCTGTAAAACTCACACCACTTAGTGGTGTTGCATTTCTTGCTAGGGTTCTTTGGCTTGTTGGGTCCTCGAACGGTGTTTCTATGCTCTTTATGATGGCAACTAACTCCAACAACTCGATGTTGAAGTTGTACTCTGGCATGGTTGCATGAAGCTAGGGCTCGTTCAGCGGGCTAGATCGGCTAACGGTCGAACCAATGTTTATTATCTCAGGCTAGAACTCTCCTTGGGGATATGGGATATGGCTTAGCAATTCGGGTACTGGCTCGACGATTGAATCACCTGACACGTCAGTCATTGTACCGGTTGTCATAAGGAGCTTGCTTGTTATGGTTGACTTCATGTTCCTCCCATATGATCTCGATCCAAGCACGAGTGAGCACATCCTCCATGGTAGTACATTTAAATTGGTGAGTTCCTCGTAAAACTCTCCATCAGGAAGGAGACCCTTCTAGAAGGCATTAACGGTTATCTCTTGGTTGCAGTATAGGATGGAGACTTTCTCATAGTTGAAGTGGTCAAAGTAGTCTTAGAGCGGCTCTTCTTGTGATTGGTGGACCTTGTAGAGGTCACTCGAGAGCTTCTCCAACTTTTTGTTACTGGCGAATTGCTAGACCAAGGTATCTGTGAGTTGGCGAAGGATGCGACGGAGTTATTTGGTAAGTTGGCTAGTCCCAGGCTGGACCCAAAGCTCTTGCACATGCAAGCCTCACAGAATTTGCAAGGTATGGCGGCGATGATCATCCTTTGCATGCAAACAATATGGTCGTTTGGATTTCCCATGTCGTCGTAGAGCTTCATGTTAGGGAAAGTGAATTTCTTTGGCTTCTCTGCGAGTTAACAAACGGGGAGTCAGCATAACTCTGGGGCATACTCATCTTGACAGGGGTTGGAATTTCGGGGATTGCTAGATCATCGCTTCCATCTCTACTAGTTTCTTTGCCATTGCTTACTCTAGTGGAGTCCTAGTGGATGAGAAGAGACCAGCTCTTGTAGTAGCTTGTGACGTGGGACCTCAAATCGACATGGCTAGTAAAGCTGAGCCGAAGGCATTAGTGAAGATTAGCATCGATCGATAGAATGGACTGGCCATCGGTTGGAATGACAGGTGAACTGGCAGCTGGAGGTAGAAGGGCAGCGCTGCCTGGAATGGTGGAAACAGGATCGACTGGACATACGAGGCTGACGTCAAGTGAAGGTGGGAAGAGTTCATTCGACCCTTCTTGAGACCCGATGTTGACATCCCTGATGGAGCTTGTTGGTACAGAGGTCAACTCGTTATCGATGGTTAACTTGAAGGATGGCAGCTAGCTCGACGATCCTTTGGGTTCAAGCATCACTAACATTGAATCGGGTTGACTGGGACTCAAAACCTAACGTCATGTTGTTGAGCCAGTGTGGTCATAGAGCAAAAAGCTATTGGATCTTCTCCTAGAGGGTCTGGTTCTCCATCAGACTATTTTCTCTTCCTCCAGTGCCTTGAACTTGTCCCCAATGTCCTGCACTTGCATAATAAGGGCACTGATCTAGGCCGCGACATCGGTTGATGGAATCTCTATGCTTTTTGTCATGATGAAGGTCGTTGCTAGTTGGATGATTGTTGGGGCCTCACGGTAGGTGCCAAATCGTAGACGGTTGAAAATCTACAATTGAGATTCATGAGGAAGAGGCCAATGACAACTTGAGATCTATGAGAAAAGACACAGAGAAAGGGTTGAACGTGAAGTCCTTGACACTGAGGTGGTGCCGACCAAAGAGACTCTGACAATCAAGTCAGCAAAAATAGCAAGGCGAATAAGATAAAGAAAAAGAAAAATACATAATAGAAGTCACTGTGGCCGTGGAATGGTAGTGCGATAGTCTTCTTAGAGTGGTCGGAACTTGATTTTGCAGCATAGGACAACAGAGGTTGTGAGAGCGAGAGGGTGTTAGTAGTAGAGTATGGTCAAGAAAGAGTTTGGCAGCATAACAGTAAGAGAATGCGTAGAGAAGTCGCTTCTAAGAAGGTCAACCTCACTACTTTTAGGTGAGCTTGGACGGTTAGGACTCCCACGAGACTCGGAGTCCCGTTAAGGAGTGAGCACTGCCTCTACATTCGTTGACTTAGTGAGGTCGTTGCAACCTTCTCGTGAGTCTCGCACTATGTGGCCTAGGTGATAAAGTCAGTTGAGACCCGTTCGAGGGTGAGTCAGATCAAGATTTGTAGAACCGACAACAAGTCGTAAACTGATGGGCTGGAATGACGGATGGCCTTGATTGTAGAGCGGCCCGACTTGTAAAGCATCACGAGTTGTAAAGCGACCTAGATTGTACAGTAGGCCAACTCATTGAGCAGTCCAACTCATGGAGTGGGCTGGCTCGTAGGGTAGACCAGTTCATAGAGCGGGCTGGCCCGTAGAGTAGATCAGCTCATAGAACGGACAAGCCCATAGAATGGGCCATGGCATAAAGCCAAATGCTACTGGGTCTTGGCATAACGTTGACTGCTGATAGGTCGTGGCATCAAGCTGTCTATTGAAGCCTGAGATGGATTTTTGCATACAACCATTATCGTGATTTTTGCATACAACCGTTATCGTTACCGTTACGAATATCGTACGTTGCCATTACCATTACTGATACTACTACCATTACCGTTACTAATTTTGTTATCATTACCATTAACTTTATCATTGTAATTACCGTTACTAATACCATTACCGTTATTAATATCGTTACCGTTACTAATATCGTTACTGTTACAATTACTATTATTGTTACCATTACATTTATTATTATCCTTATTATTAACATTACTATTATTATTACCATGATAATTATCTTACAACACACCACTATCAAAAATCAAGTAAATATTAATAAGGTTAAAAGAATTGCTCAAAATATCCATTTAATCCAAATCATCAATTCTCCAAAAAAATCCAAGTATACAAGTCATTAAATAACCACTCTAACTCTCACGTTCCCGATAATTTTATAAAAATAATCATAAATGAAATAAATCTCTAAAATAATGAGTAATTCAAATTTCATAACTTATTTTTCAAATTACTTTCTACCAACATAAACTTGCATGTCACTTCAGATCAATAGGTCTTTATAAGCTTGTAATTATTAGGCTTAGATGCTAGTTGACTCAAGAAAAACATATAGGAATTCAAAATAATGAGAACTACTCAGAATTCATTTTTCTTTTCGCAATTCTTACAAGATTTTGGTCATTGAACAAGACTTTTATTTTAGTGATACAGAATTTAAACGTAATTTTTGAACAAGCTAAAAATGTTTTTGTTTCATGATTCAAACATATTATTCAAATAGAGAAAACAAGAACAGAATAAGAATGGATACCAAAAAGAACAGACCAAATAAGTGCTTTTATGTTTGTTCATCAAAAACTTGTTTCAACTCGAGCTTATTGAAAATTGCAGCATCAGCCTTAAAAGTTGGAAGCAAAAGTTGTTTGTTACAACTCATGACTCAAACAGAAACTTAAATTCAACTTTGTATTCGCACGGATGCCGAAAAACCTTTTTCTATGGTTACAGGGCTTTTCTGTGCTTTGCGTATGAGTACTTTTTATATCTATAATGAATTTGAACATAAAGAAAAACAGAAAGAAAAATCAATCTAGTGCTATGAACTTTATTATTCTAGTATAGATGTACAAACCCAATCGCAATTTTGTATGGTGAATAAAATACGATAGATACATAACACAAAACCAACGTTGAAGAAAACAAGTTGGAAGTGACTAGGTTATAAAATTTGTCTGTGTGTTCATGTTTCTCAAGTTTAATATTTGTTTTACAGGGTACAGTATAAATTGTCTAAGGGTAAAAGAATTAGGAGCCAACGTACACGGTTAAACCCGGATCTTCCACAAGAGGCCATGAGCCCCTCCCCTAAACCGTATTTTTCCCAACTCTGCTACCAGAACTTCGCTTAGTCAGAGAGTCCTACATTCATTATGTGGGTATTTAATACATATTTTTTTATTACTGGGATAACTACATTTGGGTACCTTATAGTTTTCATAATGCATGGTAAGTATCTCGTGTTTTTTAAAATTAAGTACCATATTGTTTGATTTAAGGGATATTTACACTGTCGTATCTTGTAGTTAGCGTTAATTGTAAAAAATATCTCCATTTTTTAATAATCACATAGGGATACCTTAAAATTTATATTTACAACAAGCTGATACTCTAATCCAGTAGAACGTCGTCGTTTTAATTAAAATATTTTTGAAAAATAACAAAACTACCGTTGTTTTTTATTAAAAAATAAATTTTTTGAAAGATATTTTAGACATTGTACTTGGTTCAAGGTACTAAATTGTTATAAATAGAAACCTTAAAGTATCCCTATGTGATTATTAAAAAAAGAAGCATTTTTTGGAATAGTAAACTCTAGGGTACCACACTGTAAATATCCCTTGATTTAATTACTCCCGTATACCTGAATCAACACCCATTTGTCTAAATCTGTGTTTCATTTTGCAAAATGCCCATTCTACCCTTATGGCACAGTAAAATCGATCAATCCATAGTAGGGGTACTTGGGAGTAATCTACGGATAAAAACACACTGATTTAGTCAAATGAGCATTTGACTCTGGATATTGAAAGTAATTAAATCTCACAGTATGGCACTTTTAGTTATTTTGAAAAATACGATTAATTTTCATGCAAAAAAAAAACCCCTTTATTATTCAAGAATAGAACCTTCGTTTCGAGAAGATAAGACCTATATTTTCTTACATTGAAAAAGAAAATAAAAAGAAAGAATCTTGCGTACCTGTAACTCAAAAGTCAAATCTACACACTTGGAAGGTGATGACTTCAAACCTACAAGGCAAAAAGCAAATCTCACTTTGAAGTGCCAGATTGCATTAGTCTTCTCTCGAATTCCCCAAAATACACGAGTTTTGTTGAAAAACTGATACATGACGAGGAATCCAGAGCCGTATATAATGTTAAAGAATCAACCTATTATTCAACAAGGGATTTGATATAATAGAAAGTCAAAAGATCTGAATCAAGACTCGAGGGTTAATTTATAAACTAAAATCGAAGTACATAATGTTGGCTTAACATGATTTGGAAAAAAAGAAAGAAAAAAAAAACCTATCTGTCCAACTTATGACACATTTATGCATGTTCATCTAATGTTCATAAAGCATCAGTTGACAGTTATTGATTTCATTATATAGCACGAGTTGACAATAATTGATTTTATTATATACCCATGTAAACAATTATCTTCAAATGTAAATTCTGTCGCCTCATATCTGTACCCTGTGATGCCATCTATGGGAATTTGTATCTAACTGGGTTCTATAATTTCAGCCTGAGCTTGCAAAAACGCAATTTCCTCCGAAAACGTCTCGAAGCTATGGACAATTGGGATGTATCTCTTCTCTCACTTGAAGCCATGTTCCGTCATCCTCTTGCTGTACTTCATCACTTCTCTCATATTTCAGCAGTATTCCAAATAGAATTTTCCCCTGCAGTTTTAC
Source organism: Ulmus americana (assembly GCA_010015005.3). NCBI lineage: Eukaryota > Viridiplantae > Streptophyta > Magnoliopsida > Rosales > Ulmaceae > Ulmus > Ulmus americana. Next base: position 6,057 of record WUAT03052790.1, read on the forward strand.
ATGTTGAGAAACAAAGTAAGAAATTATAGAAACAAAAATTCAATTTCTCAGTGTCAAAAGGACAGTAATAAAACATTAAAATTTGATCGGTTTCTCATGTCTGACCTTGATTCTCCTATATGACGCTAAAGTAGCCAAAGGTTCTGTTGACTTTTTCACTTGTCCAGCTTCATGAACAATGTTGATCATATGGCAACGGTTGCATCCACCTAAAGACTGATAAAGTTGCAAAACATATATGTTACCCTTGAATAGATTGCACAAAAAAGCACACGTAAAGAAGCAAACCTGGGAAAGCATAGATTACACAATCTTCAATGTAAATGTTAACCTCAAAACATTTCAAACTCTCATCCAAATTTTTTGATAAACTTGGACATTGAAAATTTCAATACAAAAGTAATCAGTGCATCAATTTGTGCTGATGTACGTAACATAGTGAATTGAAAATATTACACTAAACGCTAACTTACCCTAAAGTGTTTACTCCCAATTTTAAGATTTCTCCATCCATCTTCAGCATATGGTTCACCTCCAGATACCACAAGGTTGGGCCGAAATCTCGTTGGATTGACTTCGACTGATGCTCCTTGATCACCCTTTTGCACACTTTCTGTCATCAATATGCAAGTTGTATGATTCATAGAAACTAGGAAATAAAAATCATTACTGTAAAAAATAGGTTTTTCAGCATCAATATAAGAACTTCCAATTGCTGCTCTGGGTGTATTTTGAAATTCTAACAAATGAAACTGATGCGGTTCAAATACAGGACCGTATTTCCATAGATACTTTTAAATCTTTATATATAGATCGAGTTCCACAATGCATTTAATTAAGGCATCCTTATGATCAGCTTCTATCTTTTTACTTTTCCTTGATGGAGTGTGATTTATACTTCACCTATAGATAGAGACTGATATATAGGCTTGTAAACTAACTTTATTTTACAATAATTAAGAATATCAGAATTCTATTCTCTCCTTTCTGTTAAGCTCAAATCTAGTCAAGCAAAAAATATATATTGTTGTTACCCATGCACAACAAAAACATTACCACTTTTTCATTTTCTTTGATATTGGAGAAAACTAAATGCCATAGATTCGAACAGGACACATTTTTCTTATGAGTGCAAAAATTCAACAATTATCGGAAACAGTACAAAAGAACAACGTACTTGTGTTCAGTCTGTGGTTAAGGTCAGATGTGCTTTCCTCAGACACCAACAAGAACTGAGCTTCATTGGCAAAATTAAATATGTTCTGCACAATTCTGCTCATGCCCATAGTTTTCCTCTCATCCAAGCAAAGGTTATAGTTGGAACTGAAACAGCGTGATAAAATGCATGGTCTTCCAATGGCATTGCTAAACCAAACGTTGACTTCATTGTCATAACCCTGGACTTCATATCTAATAAAAAAAAACAAGATTCACATTTGTAAAAGCCTAAAAGAGTAAATGAAGAATAAGAGTTTACAAACTTGCGGTTTCACATTTGATAGATGATACAAATGGTGCAAGTCCAAAATTTACTTGTCCTCAAACAAATTAATGATAATAAGTTTTGAAAGATTAAAGTACAATACTAATTAACTAATGTACACTGATTAGTACCACGGCCATATGAATGATGCAAATTAACCAACCCACATACAGATTATACCTCACTCACCTCTGGCCATGGACTTTAATTTCTTCTCTTCCACCATTACTTGTGTTTGAGTTAAGCATGATTGGAAGCTTCTCTTTGCAGCGTGGTGACTCTACATACAATATTCCTTGATTGAGGTCGACAAAAGTACTAATAAAGCACATTTCAGGGACCTAAAAACCACATTCCAGGAATTACAAAATATTATCACTTTTTTTTTTTCCTCCTGAAAAAAAAAAAAAAAAAAAAAAAAAAAAAAAAAAAGGACGGGGATAATATATATAATAATGAAAAAAGGGATCTTTCATGGTTAAAAAAAAAAAAAAAAAAAATTGGCAGTATCTTGCATATTATATAATAACATAATCTCTTCTAACCCATACTTAACACATTGCATATTTGTTATGTGCACTAACTATTCTCAAAAGAATTGATGGTTCACCTTCTTTTGTGTTAGTATATCACCACTTGGGCTTGTAAGAACCCATTCTCGATCATGACGCAGACCTATTCACAAATATACAGCCAAATTAATGAAATCCTTTTTAAATCTGGACTATTTTCCTACCAGCACTCCTTGGTATGTTAAGTACTTGTCATTGATTTGTAAACTGTTTTCATAAAATTTATCTAGTAAGGCAGGTCTATAAATTAAGGAAGGTGCCTCTGTTATGCACAATACCTGGGTTAGTTCAATAAGAAAATTAGTAATTACCATTACTGCTCAGAGGCCATTTCTCAGCACTGAATCCAGCACATGATTTTATTGGGTAGATAATAATAGACTTGAGGTAGCATTTGGAAGCAAGTTCTCTGGTGTTATCACCTACAACTAAAATTTCAGATGTCATATACAAATAAACCACAAAATCAATTTGGTACCTATAAAGCAAGTATTATGTTTGCAATTTTATATCTTTTTACTTTTGAGAAAATTAAAAGTGTAGGAACTACTAATTCATCTATAGGTTACCAGTATGACAACACATCATTTATGTTCCAATGAAATCACTAAAATGGTCCATGATATTGAAACTAATGTTCTACTATATAACACAAATTGTATCTTCCATATCCCTGACATGCAAAATCCATTCATATGTTAGCCAATCCCCTTTCAGAGTTTTACTGTTCTTTTTACTTCAGTAACATTAACAGGCAACCAGACGAGAATTCTTGTGAAGTTTAATCAAATGTTTGAAGATGCTCCTTTTCAATACATAAACTACAGCAGAGTACTATGCATTCAAGACCAACTATTATTGAAATATGCTGGGGGATTAAACAAAACAACAATGGCTGTAACACTAATAAATTAAAGTGTGGCAACAGAAAAAAGAGCATGCCATCACATGCGAATACATAATCAAATTGCAAGAAAAATAATTAAGATCTTGAAAAGGGAAAAGGGTGGAACTGTGACAACATAACAAATGTATGCAACTAGAAATAAATTTTTATAACAGACCGTAAGGCAATGCAGAGTAACTTCATTTAGAAAAGGGAAAGGACCTTGTTTGAACTTGTACTCCATTGTAGTCTGATTTGGTAATGCTACAAAGGAACGTCTAACAAAATCAACAAATTTCTGCATATTACAAACAAAGAAAAAGGAAAATTACTGTCATTAATTTCAAATGATATTTTGTCAGTTCTTTGAGACTTTTGATATGCAGCATTTCTATTGTTTATCCATTTCAATACACGTAAAATAATCAAGTACAGTACCGAAATTATAAGAATGGAAGTTCTTTTGCTTCAACTAGTATTTTCTCTCTGTAGAGTTCTGATATATTCTAATTTGGGAACTTGGTTTGACTATTTCTTTTTTCGTTTGGTGGAGGTATTTTCCTCTTTTCTTGAACCTTTATTCCAAGTGATAAGAAGCGGATGAAAAGCTTTCTGCTTTTTATCAAAAAGCTTCTATTTTTTAAACTTTAAGTTCATAACTCAAACATGAAACTAGGGAGGAAAGGTAGGGCCAGAATCAATCCACCTTTGCATCTTCGTATGTCGACATATAACCAAAGGATACTCTAATAGCTCCAGTTGGTTTTCCATTAACTATATCATGGTCATCCCAGCAAACATGGCCAGCCTAACACAAGAAGCCCAAAATTAAACAATCTTTTTTCATACAATAATAAATGTAACACACATAATGAATGAAAATATGGAAATGCAACGGATGTCATTGCTGAAATAACCAAAACAATAAGAAGCACCTCAATGTTTGAGAGAAGATCCATGTGAGACAAGCCAAGATATTTTGCACATGCGCCAGGGTTGCAAAAACATCCTGTCTATAAATAAAAGGAGGGTACCAAAAAAATAACAACTGTTAGTAAACTTTCAAAGTTCGAGTTAAATTACTGAGTTTTATCTCTAATACCATCAAGAACCAGACCCTATAATAGCAGATCTAAGGGATACATCCAAGGTATCAGAACAGGAAAAATCTTAGCCCCAAAAGTCCAATAAACAACAAGAGCAAATATAGCTGGACATAAATTGAATAAGTATAATTACATATTAGTACCCTCTAGTCTGACAAAAGTTTCAAAAAGTACCTCAAGTTTTGAAAAATACCAAACTTGGGCCTCTAGTTTACCATAACTACATCTAGCCAACCTAAACTCATCCATTTTTAAAAAAATGCTAAAACTACCCTTAACTTCAAATTAAAAATATTTAAAATACTAATAAAAACTTTAAAAAACACAAACAAAACAATTTCATCTTCAACCTTCAACATCTTCCTCCCTATCCATCTTCCCCTGCCAGCGCACAGCCTGCCACCCCATACCCACAAAGGCCCACACCTGCAAAGCTCCAGATCTGCACCGCCCCAACTCCATGATTTGTTGGTCTTTCACAGCCAGCCATCATCGAAGCCATCCCTCGACACCATCACGCGACGCCGTTGCCCAAAGCTATCACCTGAAGCCGTCGCGTCCAAGCACCTTGAGCCTAGGGGCGGAGCCAAGGGGGGCCATGTGGGGGCACGTGCCCCAGTGAAATTAATAAAAAATATATATATTGTATATAATATTGATAATTTTACCCATAATTAATTTTTTTCAATCAATGCCCCCCACTGAAATTTATTATTTATTATTTTACCATTTTAATCAAAAAAATTCTTTTGTAGGGTCTAAGTGTAAAAAACTTAAAATTTGGAAAAATATATATATAAAAATTTAGGTGTAAAATTTGCAATTTTTTTTTTACTATTTGTGCCCCCACAAGAATTTGGGCCTGGCTCCGCCACTGCTTGAGCCCATATCTAAACTTAGATCATGTTCTTGCTCTTTATATCAACTCCAGAACCCAAATAGGCTCCATTGGCTGATTTAGTGCAAAACACACTTGCAAAGATTGTGTTGTTGCTCTTTCAGTCAAATCCAAACCCAAATAAGCTTCATTCAATGATTTTGTGCAAAACAAACATGCAATTCTCGATTTTCTCTAACATTGAAAGAGATAATATGTGATCGATTTTGGATTGAATTGTAGAATGGATTTTTGTGAAGAAGCATTGATGGAATTTCATGAAATGTTAGAAAATGGGCTTTGCCTGATAATTTTGTTGTTAAATGTGTTGAAGACTTGTGGTACTCTGTAGTGGATTGGGAAATTCAACTGTGTTTAGGTTTGAAATGGGTTTGTTGATTTTGCTAACTGAGCTGTGATTGTGGAGATTGTCCGTTTTTTCTTGATGATAACTGATTGTGGAAATTGAAAGTATTTTGATTTCTGTATAGTTCACAAATTTCTTAAAACTGTCTATTTTCCTGGAGAATTGCTAAGATTGGATGAGCTTTTTCTATGGGTTTGTGAACCAAGATAGTTTGATATTGGGTTTTTATTTTATGTTATTTGAGATTTGATGTGGCTTGGGGTGGTTTTCTAAAGCGAAGTGGTGGGCCTGGGCCAACAAAGAGGTGGGTTTGGGTTGGCAGGGGTTGAACAGCGCCGGTGGGTGGTGCTGCATCGGAGAAAGGAGATAAAGATGAGTAATATGTATTTTGGGTTTTAAGTTCTAGATTATTTAGTTTTAGGTATTTTATTAATATTTTTTATTTTATAAATTATTTTTGATTAAAAGTCAAGGGTAGTTTTGAGATTTTTTAGAAAAAGAGTGAGTTCTGGGTAGCTAGATGTAACTATAATAAACTAGAGGTCGAAGTTTGGTATTTTCCAAAACTTGAGGTACTTTTAGAAACTAAACTAGAGGTACTAATATATATTATCCCAAATGAATATAACATACTAGATCCTAGGTAAGTCACAATTTAAATTAATGAAATTTCTGCAGCCTCCTCAAAATGTAGCTTCAGAGTCTCCGTGCATATGCCATTGAAGAAGAGTTGTTATCACAAATATAAGACGCTAGGATAAATGACATCATCTTTCCAACATTCTTAAGGAACATCAAGAAGTAAAAGTTGTCATGCAAAGGCAAAAGGTAAAGGGAAATAGAAAAACGAAAAAACAGAAAACAAAGAGTTAATTGAATTCTAATGTGAATTTAAGTTAGCATATCCAGAACTTTACCCGTAACTGAATTCCAGAGAGAGATGCCAGTTTTTCCACTTCACGGTATCCATGCCAAGAGCCATCTGACCTTTTTATGTTGAATGAGACTATAGAGCCAAATTCATGACGTGAAACCTAACACATGGAAGTCTGACAAATATAAGGTTCCTTAAATGTCAGACTGCAAAAATACAAAAGTACTTGGCTGCTTCTTCATTTTTTTTTCCTTGACAATCTATTTCTTCAAAAGGAACGTATGCAACAATAGTTTCTTTTTGGTAGTTTCATCTCAAGAAGCAGTCATGATTCTATTTTCAATTTATTTCAACTAACCTTTGAAGCATGCCTTCCATAAAGTGTGCAAACACTGACTCCATTTCCATGTTGTAAGGCCAAAAGCATCTTGCTCACATACATAGCAAGTGATGTTGTATGCCTAACAAGGTAAAAACTCATTATGCGTAAGTTATATGGATTCAACTCTACTATAATAGTACATTCAAATTAATATGGAAAAGACACGGAGGATATAATTTTCTACAGATGATCTACCTCTCCTAACCAATAATTTAGTTCACAGTTTTATTTTTGAACAAGAGACATGTACTCAAAGATTTTCTCCATCTTTGATTTTAATAATATGAACAAAAATATGTAAACACATACAAAAGAAAAGTCATTATGTGTCATTCATTATTACTGATTATACTCCAGCAATACAGAATTACAGGGTAAAAAAAAAATTCAAAAATAGTAAAGAAACTTTTGATTCCTAGTACTCAGCTTCTTACCCACACCACTTCTTCAAACTTATTTCTAAGCTCCACTATTTTACTTCTCAATCTTCTCTCAACTCACCACTTTTTTCCTTTTATCCATTTCCCTCTTTTGAAACTTACATATTGAAACACTTGATTATTCCATAACTTTAGCTTGCTTTAACTTTGTCAAATCCATGATTCATTAATCTTTCATAAGATCTGTTGTTATCATATTAACAAAGGCAAAATTTTGTTCAGAATACAGGATGCTTTCCATTTTATTGTCATTACAGCGTACATATGGTGCAAAAGAGTGAACTGATAGATTTTTACATACCGGGATATGGCAGGTATGGTTAGGGAATTAAGGATTCTAAACCCATGGAAAATAGATGCAATGCTCAGGAACGAAGTAGTTCCATCTTCAAACAACTCTTCAACACCTTCTCTTTTTCTAACAAAGTCAATATCAGCAATTGAAGCAGCAACTGTGCCTGTAACAAGTGCAATTAACACATTAACTACATATTAGTTGATTGTGAGCCCAAAAAAGGTAGGGTATTATTAGAGAGTGAGGTATCTAGAAGCAACCTCCACTGAAGTAAGTCTTCTTCAGTAACTTGGCAGCATCTGCAATTTAAGCAATGAAAATTTTAAATTATAAAAACCAACACATGAACCTAATGTATTATTTTAGTATCTATAAGAAATGGCACATAATAATTAAACTTAAAAGGCTAGCAGCATTTTTATTTGGGAAAAGAAAAAAGCAAGAAAAAATAAAATAAAATAAAAAAATAGAAAAATCTTCACACACGCTATCATATGATCATACTAGTAAAAAATATATATAAATCTCTCAAAGTAAACTGCTTACCATTTCGAACAATGAGTGCTCCAAGTCCAGTCGGATAGCCAAATAGCTTAATACCAAATTCAAATAATAACAAAAATAGACATCAAACAAACATAAAGCAAAGATTAAGCATCAGACCAAAAGCAAATGGTTCCTAGACTTTAAAGAAAACTGCATAACCTACCTTATAGAAAGATACAACAACAAAATCTGCCACAGACTGTGATAAATCTGGCGGTTCTGTAGCAAATCCTTTTGCAGCATCAATCAAGATCATCCAGCGCCCACTGTTTGTGACATAAGTGAGAAACATATAAAAATTATTTAAACCCCACCACCCCCCTAATCTTCTTGATCCCAATTCTCGATTTTTGTGAATTCAACCTTGAAATATTCCCTGATCCTCTA
>WUAT03052791.1:0-13632 GCA_010015005.3 Ulmus americana
GCCACCTCTATTGCTACGCACACCGGCCAGACTGAAGCAATGCCTCTGCCCCCACGCATCCCAAGCTCTTCTAGATCGTTGAGATCCACCTAGATCTATCCATTCCACCACCCAAAGAGCCACCTAGCACCCTGGATCTGCCCGCCTCCCTGTCAACAAGCCATAAAAACCACCAAACCACCTAGATCTAGGCAACCCCCAACCCACCCGAGCCTTATCGCCTTGCTACCTAGAAAAATGCGGCCCTTCCCCTCCCAACAACCACCTAATTGAGATGCCACCTGACCGGCACCCAAAAGTAGCAAGTCCTGCGGCCAGGGACCAGCCAATGCGCCAAGACATACAGCCAGAGCCCTGACTAGAAACCCCTTTGTACAATAGCTCTCTCACCGCAGCTGCATTTGGAGCTTCTTTTTCTTTATTCCATGTTGAAATAATGCTACCCTTGTGGGCTAAACTTTTCTCACCCATATGATCATCTCAACTAATTGCAATGCAATTATATAGATGAATAGATGGGTTGTAACCCATAGTTTATTTTATTTTATTTATTTATTTTTAGAAATATCATTTTACTTCGAATTTTCACATTTGTTTTTTTTTTCTTTTCAAAATAACCTCCAGTTATGAAAAACAAAAATATCACGAAAAGTGTTGAAATGACTGTAATACATTTAATTGAATTATTCTGTAATCAATTTATTATTTATAGAAAACTGAAACTAAAAAAGATAAATAATCAGCTATGCTAAATACCAAGGAAATACATCAGCTTATTTTTATTTTATTTTTTATATTTTGAGTAGTGCAGTAAATATGGGAGCCATGGTACATTAAAAGTCGTTCTATATGTGCTTTCGTGTGGTGTTGTGCTCGGCCCATTTTTTTAACGTGCCATGCCCGATTAATAGAGGACCCAAAATGACATGTTAGCATGACTAATGTGTGTCATACTGCATGTGTGCCATGCCAAATAACATACTTGAAAGAGGGTCGAAAACATGCCTAAAAGAGGGTTGAAAACATGTTGAATTTAAATATGACTAAAAATATGTTTTCCTCGTATAAATTAGATAATATATTATTATTACCTTATTAAATTTTGGAGAATTGTAAATATAAAGGAAAGTTAAAAAACTAAATATGTTAATAATATAAATTAAAAGATAAATTTATTATGAAAATTAAATTAAATGAACTAAAAGTTTACAAATTACCATTATTCATACTCCTCATTAAAAACCTTACCAATAAAAATCTAGTAGGACAAAAACGTGGTAAGAGAAAAATAGTACAGTCATATTGAAGAAATGATATTGTACATTACATGAAATAAAAACTAGCAAAAAAAAAAAATGATCACAGTGAGGTCAATTTTTATCTTCAAGTATTTGGTGAGTACTCCAAGAAGACTCTTCATCAAAGTATAAAAATGTCACGTTATGGATAAGCTCTTCATTTTCCATTTAATGTGAATTGTTATAATACCAGTCAATGAGACAATGACTTTTTATTTTTAGAATTATATATTTATATATATATGGTCCTCCTATAATACACAAAACAAAATTGTGTGCATTGGTACAAACACGATCTACACCATTGATTTTTGATCTAATGATTGTAATTAAAAGGGACTTTCTTGTAATTTGACTAAGAGGGGGAACATCATTTAATGCTATTTTTTTTTGCAGGTAAATAAATTTTTTTTTAATCCCTTTATTGATTCCCATTCCTGATTTTCGTTTTGATCCAATTTATCAATTTATAATTCCACTCAAAATACCCTAAATATAATTATTCTAGATCTAATAAATATCTCCTCTCCTCTGCCCATTTTTCTCTCCTATTCTTTCAATTTTTGTGATGTTTCTTCTCTCCCTCCTTCTCTTTTCCTCCTCATCCTCCTCCTCTTTACCTCCTCATCCTCTTCAATTCTTATTAAGGTCTCATTGTCGCCGCTTTGAGTGTTTTGGCCACCTGACTCTTTGATTGCTTATAGTGTCTCCTTTTTACGAACCCTAAGGTTTGTCTCTCTTCGGCAACCCCTTTGATAATCTTGGTATATTTCATTGTGTTTTGTGATGTGTATTGAAAGTTAACAATGGGTGATCGTGAGATTTGTGGGATTTGTAGATTTGTGGATCTGTAGCTTCTTAATTAAAGATGTTTATGGGATTTGTAGATTTGTGGGATCTGTAGCTTCTTATATTGAAGATGTTTGTGGGATTTGTGAGATTTGTATACTGAAGATATTTAGATTTGTTGCATTCGTAGCTTCTTATAATTATTGATACATTTCTAGATTGTGTGTTTTGGGCTTTATTGATTATTAGAGACCGTCTTATTTAAATGAAATGAAATTATATATTTGGGGATTTCTAGATTGTACGTTATGGGTTTTTAATGGAGTTGGTAAGTTCAAGGGAAGTTCAAGGGTTGTAGTTATTTTATATTCAACCATTGAGATAATTTGTTGGGCTACTTAGTGTTAGGTCATACCTTGATGGTTTGGAAGTGACTAAACTTCATAGAAGGAAGTTGAAGTTTATGTTGATGTGGGGTTTATGTTTGGAAGTAGAAGCAATATTGGTTGTGAGGGTAAGTGTGGTTTGTTTGTATATGTAAAGTTTAGGGATTGTAGTTAAGAATAGATGCAACCATTGAGACATTTGTTGTCCTGGTTAGTTGCTCGTATCCTGATGGTTTGGAAGTGTCTAACTTAATAGAAAGGAATTTGAAGTTGAGGCTGATATGGGGCCTATGTTTGGAAGCTAGTAAATGTGATTTAGTTGTGTAGGTTAACTGGGAAGTTTAGGAGATATAGCTATTCTCAAATGCAACTGGATGTGTATAATATTGCATAAACAATAAAATTATCCTCTATTGCAATTTCAATGGATTGAATACAAGAATCTCTCAAGAAAAATCAAGACAGTAAGAAATAAAAGAAAGAACAACTCAAAATAATCTCTCAATTTCTCTCTCTAGAATTCTCACCAAAAAATTTTTCGAATGACAAATCACAAGGGAATTCTAATATTTATAACATAATTCCACCGAATCTAGTCTTTCAGAAGCCCATCCTTCAAATATCATCCTTCGCAGGAAGTCCTTCATGAAAATCCCTCTCAAGAGACCCTTCACTGGAACCCTTCACAAGACTCCTTCACTAGGCTCCTTCACAAGAGCCTTTCGCCTCAGATCCATCGTATTGGGATTTTTTGAAGGTATGGGCCTCTTGGCCAAATATCCTTTAGAACTTCATGAAATTACCACAACGTCCTTCGCCATGTCACCTGTCATAATTTGCCCATCCATTTTCCCCTTTTTATCTTACGAATTTTAAATGAAATTTGAAGATAAAACAAATGTCTCTTCGAATTTTGATGATTGCCATATGTAATAGACCCATTGCTTCGTATGCCTATTCTAGCCACTTTGCATAGTGCACGTGTCCCAAAATTCACATTACCGAGGAAACTCTATATGTCACCAAAATCCCATTGCTTTCTTCACTTTCATTTCTCAGCTTTCCCTCTTTCTGAAAACTCAAAACTTTCTCTCAGGAAACCTTCTTCTTCTCAAACTCTTATTTTCCTTAAATCACTAATCCAACAAACTCATCTTCGAACCAAAATATGGCATCTTCTTCGACTCCTATCCCTCCTGCTATTATCAAAATCCGATAAGAATGTGAAATTCTAGTGGATTGCCATTTGGAAATTCTTGATAAAAATTACGAAGGTTGGGAAAAAAACCATCGATTCTCCCTCTTGATTCTCTGATTGTGAGTGAACCTCACCTCCAAATCATTTGTTTTCCCCTCCCTCCTATTACTACCTTTATTCCATTTATGACCTGCATTTCTTTCAAATCCCACCAAACTCTCTCCGTTTGATCACTAGATTTCTATGTCTATCACTAATTAAAGATTATAGGCTGACCATTGAAGTTTTTTTTATTTTGTTTTAACAGAGTACGATCTAGCAGAGCTCAAAAGTATCGGCCTTATCATCTCACCCCAAAAAAGAATTGGGTTTGGTTTACTGGTCTTTCGAATAAAGGCCTTGAAATTAAAACATTTTACTTGCTTTATGGGAAATGGGCATCTCCTTCGGTGGATCAGGAGATCTTTGGCTTGCGCAAGGGTTTCAATGTAGGTAAAAATTTAACATCCTCTGAAATTTTTTTTTCTTTTCAATCCTTAATGGTCTTTATCTGACTTAATTTCTCTTTCGCATAGCTCCATCAGGCTCTGAAGTTCCTTCTCCCCCTACTCCTTCTCTCCCTAAACCTCGTGTAAACTTCCTGAAAATGCTTATGGTCTCCACCAAGGTGACTGCCCTAGACATCATGAGGGTCATCAACCCCCATTCGCTATCAATTCTTGCCCATTGTTCGCCATTTGCTTCCCTTGTAGGCTTAGGGAATCCAGTTCCCTTTATGCTGAATGGTGCGGAACTCAATAAGCGGTTTCCAAAAGTAGCTGATGTTTTAGGAAGACCTACTGCATTAACTTGAGGGGTTAGGACTCCTTGGAAGGAAGAATTGACAGGTCCATTCAGTCTCTTGGGAATCCCTGAGGAATGAGAGTTTAGCGAGGAAGCAGACATCATCGGGGACCTTCAAAAGACAACTTTTGCTGATCCCTCAGGTTTTGCTAAGGGTGCCGCTAAAGCTTCTGAAGAGACCCCAAAGATGAACGCTGTTAAGCCTTCGAAAGAAACTCCAAAGAAATCTAAGAAGAGAGGGAGGAACTTCCTAAAAATTAAGAGCTCTACAACGAAAACTCACGAGCAAGCCCAAAACATTGAGAGTAAATCCCTAGAAATAAAGAAAATCGATCCTTCAGTAGTTCATAAAGACTCGAAGGGCACATTGGCATCTCCTTTGGAACATCCTCCTCCGAAGAAGATAAGACAAACAGAAACCCAAAGTCCTCCCCCTGGTAACTTTCTAACTTCTTCAATTATGTGGTTTAACCTTATATCTTTTACTTATCCTTCTGATCTTCCAGATGCATTTGATGAGGATCAGCTTACTATATCTCACCTCATCACCACTTCTCAAACTCCTCCATTAGTGACGGCCGATCATTCGGTAAGCTTACTATGACACCTTTTATTAAACTCCTTCTTGTCTTTTGTCTGTTATAAGCTTATTCTTATCCTTTGATTTTTAGGGGAAAGCTTATGGCATACCTCCGGAGGGTTAATCTCCCACTCAAACTCTTGTTGGAGGGGATGGTGTTTCTACTTCCACTTCTGAAAATCTCACTCTTTAAATGGTCTCTTTTCCTTCCTCTAACCTGTTGGAAGATATGGTTTCTTTTCTTCGATCCTCAGCAAAGAAACTTGAAACATTCTCGAAATCTGTTGTTGATAAGGATAAAGAGAAAGATCTGCGCATCCAAGAACTCTCTTCCAAATGGGAAGAGGAAAGACGTCAACTCCAAGACCTCGCCCGTAAATGTAATAAAGTTGTTGTTAAGCACAACAATCAACTAGGCCAAGTTAAGGTCTTACAAAATGAGAAAAAGAATTGGGAACAAGAAAAATCCTCTCTAGCGAAGGTTGTTTCAAGTAGAATTGTTTTTGCTCTGATAATCAATTATCTTCTGTTTGGCTAATCATGTTTCAAACTTGTAGCAATTGGCCCTTGAGGGGAACAAGAATAGGCAACAAGAGGTTGAAATTTCATAGTTAAAGCGCGAGATGGATAATGCTATAGAGGCAGGCCGACTTACAGAAGTTAAGATGAACCAAGCATTATATCAAGCCAAGCTTGATCAGAAGAAGAAATGCCTCGAAGTGTTGTCATAATGCCACTTGTGTTTCAATTGCTTTTGTGAATTTTTTTGTTGCAAAGCCTTTCGCCTTGGCTGGGAGCAAGCTCTGCTCGATCCTCTGCTTCAGAACTTTACTGCCCCTGAGGATTATGATAAATTGAATCGAGTGTAGAGTAATAACTATGATCTAGAATATTATGCTGCGAAGGAAAATTTAGGAGTCGACTTCGCCAATGAACTTGATGAGGAGATGGAGACTTAAGGAGAGGGGTCCCGAGCATCCAAGTCTAACCACCCTGATCCTTTGATGAAAAATAAAGCCAAATCTAAGTCACCTATTGCTCCAAGCACCGATCCTTCGAAACTCGAAGGATGTTTGAACGTTCCCCCTCGCGCTATCTCAAGTCGCAGCTTTGATGACAATGTGGTGATCACTTTTTCTGCTCATCTTCTAGAGTCTCTTGTCATTCCTAACCTTGATAACATGGATCAAACAACAACTCCTCATATCAAGAATTTCTACTCCTGGTGATGTTTTTGATCCAGCTGGTCCTTAGTAACAAGGTCAGCAATTAGACCCTAAATCAAAATAGATCTGTAATTTTCTTTTTTCTTTCAAAGTTGTAATCGTTCATCAAAATATTGTAAATTTCGAAATATTAAATCAAAATATCGAATTTTTTGTGCTTTCACTTGTGTTCTGCATAATAATTATCTTTCATAGTTATCCCTGACAAATCACAGCAGGTCAAACTCTTTGATTGTCGAGTTAGGCATTACGATCCTAATTTTAAACCTTTTCCCCCTGAGTTCAGAATTGACAGGAAGAAACCAAGACCAGCTTCCCCCTAGTTCTATTTGATCCTTCCAAAGGACAAAGAACTGCTATCTAAGATGCGAAGGTCTACAAGATTAGCGGAGCACTTCTTGTCAACATGTAGAAGTTATTGCTTTATCGGTGGGTTGGGTTATGAAGCTTTCTTGGGATCGAACCTTCGATGATATAGACATTACAAACTTCTGCCTTTGGATTTTCTTGGTCATTATTTAGATGATCTTGTGGATCTTCTTCCTGTAAAGTTCGTCGAAGCTTCCTTTGCTCCTTAATTTCATAAACAATTTTATCCAGAGTATGGTCCTTTGAAGTATGAACTTTCACCACCGTCTTCAGAAGATTTGTCATTTACTTTAAACAACAATCCCATTGACTCTCAGAAATGTTTCATGCTAATGATCGAACCTCCTCAAGAAAAAGTTCAATTTATTTTTTTCAGTCCTTATTATCATCGCCGATTCTATCTTGACGATGAATCCAAAGGACTTGATCCCTTGTCATGGAAAGCTAGAATTGCTAAATATTCTCATCCCAGAGAAGAAGAAGAAATTGATCATGTTTTCTCTTGGAGGTTTGATCATGAAAAATTTATTCAATCTGAAGAACATAAATGATTCTTTAAATCTAAGCATTCCTTCAAAGATGGTCCCGTGTTGTATCGGAGGACGAAGCAACCTTTGTCATTAACTTGGAAATAATCAAAAATATATTATGTGTATCCTATACTTTGATGTACATTTTATATCATAAATATAAAAGAAATGTTTATCAACTCTTCTTTATTCTAACCTTTATCCTTCACACTTTTGAATTTCTGTCATTTCTTTTTGTTAACTATCTTCATTTGGTGATGATTTCTTTATTGTAGTATCCTTTTGAGATAGATATTTTTGTCCCCAATCTTTGAAGACACTATGTTTGAATATCTCCTGGAGATGGACTAGCCTTGTCACTGACCGCCAGGTCTTCTTACGTTTAGATATCCTTCGGAGATGGACTATCTATGTCATTGATCTTCGAAGATATCATTTTCACTTATTTTTCTGGAGATGGACTAGTCGTGTCACCGATCTCCAAGTTTTTCTATGTTTAGATATCCTTCAGAGATGGACCAGCCATGTCACTGATCTCGAAAGATATCATGTTTACTCATTTTGTGGAGATGGACTTGTCATGTCACTGCTCTCTGAATTTTTCTATGTTTAGCTTTCCTTCAGAGTTGGACTAGCCATGTCATTGATCTCCAGGTCTCTATGTGTTTTGGTTTCCTTTGGAGATGGACTAGCCATGTCACCGATCTCTGACAATATTAGGCTTGTGTATCTCCACAAGATCAGACTAGCCATGTCGATGATCTCTAGATTTTCATATGTTTCGACGTCTTACAAAGTTGGACTAGTCATATCATCAATCCTAGAAGCTTTTGTGCCCATGTGTCTTCTAGAGATGGATCTCCATGCCACATTTCTAGATCTTCGCATGTTTTAGCATCCTTTGGAGATGGACTAGCCATGCCACCAACCTCCGAAGGTTTCATACCTAAATGTCTTCTAGAGATGGGTCGCCATGCCACATCTCTATTTCTTCGCACAATTTGGAATCTTTCGAAGATGGACCGGCTATGTCACCAACCTCCGAAGGTTTCATGACTAAATGTCTTCCAGAGTTGGGTTGCCATGCCACATCTCCAGACCTTCATGTATTTCGGCCTTCTTCCTTTAAACATCTTTTCTCTTCACATTGATCTATTTATCTAGAATCTCACCACACAAGAATTCAATTTCATGAGAAGAACAATCATTTCATTAATTTGAATCATGATTACATGGGGTTGGGATCCTTAATCGAATGATCCACAGTAGCTACCTTATTAAAAGCCTAATCCAAAAAACCTAAATAGGACAAAAATGAATTAGGAAAAAAGAGCATAACTCCCCCTTGCTCTTTCTATTAGTTACAAATAATATTTTCTTAAGTACATATCATTCTAGGTTCGGGGCACATCTTTTCTGTTCTGCACACTGGTCAATCGGTACGTTCCCTTTTTGAGGATTTCTTTTACTTCGAAGGGTCCTAGCAATTGTTCACCAAACTTCTCTTTCTAGACTACTTTTGGAATCCTTCACAACTCCCATTCTCCCTACACAAACCTTTGTACTTTCGTCTTCTGATCATAGAAGGCTCAGGCTTTCTGTTGATAAGCTGCCCTTCTAATTTGAGCACATTTTCTAACTTCTTTAAGCAAATCTAGATTTCTAGTTAACTGGCGTTGATTCTCTTCAATATTTTCCACAACCATTGGTCAGAGTCAGCAACCTAGCCACGGTAGGAAGAACTACTTCTATCCCAAATACCAAAGCGAAAGGAGATTCATCCGTCTCTCTCTTCTTAGTCTTTCTTTGAGCCCATAGAATCTTCGACAACTTTTCTAGTCAAGCTCCTTTCTTGTCTTATAAGTTTCTTCGCATATTCCCCACGATTGCTTAGTTCATTGCCTTTTCCATTCCATTCACTTGGGGATGGTACACTGGTGAATAATTCACTGTAATCCCTTACATCTCACAAAAACCTTCTATCTTGAGGTTATTGAATTATGTTCCATTATCCATCGTCAGCGATTTCAGTAAACCAAATTGACAAATAATGTACTCCCATAGGATGTTTATCATGTCATTAGTTTTAACACTGGAATAAGATTTAGCTTCAACCCAGTTGGTGAAATAGTCCGTCGCAAGGAGTACGAAACACTTTCCTCCCTTTGCGAGTGGAAGCTTTCCAATAATGTCCAATCCCCAACGAGTGAAGGGCCAAGGACTTACTATTGAAAGACATGGCTCTGAATGTTAATGAATTAGTGGAGCATGTTTTTGACACTTTTCACATCTCTTCACAAATTTCTTGGCATCTTGCATCATGTACGGCCCAAAATATTCAACAGTGACCGCCTTGTGAGCTAAGGTTCTTCCTCCCGAATGGTTTCCACACACCCTGAGTGAATGGCATTCATTATTTTAGTTGCTTGACTCTTTGTCAAACATCTTAGCAAAGGTCCAGAGAACGACTTCTTGTATAGTATTCCTCTTGCAATGGTGTACCGGGCAGCCTTTAGTCTTATTTGTTGGGTCTTCATCTTGTTTTTCGGGAGAAGTGATTCCTGTAAAAAATCTATGATCTCTTTTATCCAATCATAACCTTCGTTGGGTTCTTCAACTGTATCAATCATGTTCACCTCATAGGATCTTCCTTCTCCTTTTCCTTCAGTCAAGTCTTCTTTCATAATTAGTTCAATTTTCTTTCAATATTCTCCATACGCTGCACCTTTTCCTAATGCATCGGCTCAGGAGTTTAATTCTCTTTTGACAGCTTCGACTTTCATGTGCCTGAACTTAGTCATGAGTGATTTGGCAGTGTCGCGATAAGACTTCATTTGGGAGTCTTTCACTTCAATCGTTCCAATCAACTGCCTAGAAACCAATTATGAATCTAAATTGATCTTTAAGCATTGTGCTCCCAACCTTAGCGTCAGCTCTAATCTGTAAAGCAAAGCTTCGTACTCAACCTCATTATTTGTCATTTTCTCCCCCAATCTGATGGTCTCTTTAATTAAAACTCTCGACAAATATTCCAATACTACACCAATCCCAGTTCCACTTTTATTGGACGCTCCATCAGAGTATTCAACACCCAACTTATTTGTTCTTCTAGGAGAACCATGGTCTCTTTTTCTAGTAGTTCAAATGACTGAATTTCAACTAGGAAGTCCGTTAATACCTGTCCTTTTCTAGCACTCCTTAAGATTTACTTAATCTAATAAACTCCTAGTTCAATGGCCAATTTGGTAAGTCTCCCCAAAAGGTTGGGTTTCGAAAGAATTTTTCCGATAGGACAATCGGTCATTACTTTGATCGTGTGAGATTCGAAATAGTGTTACAATTTTTTCTTCGGTGTGATCAGGGCCAAAACCATTTTTTCCATAGTGTTATATCTTGTTTCAGCATCTAAAAGCATTTTGCTCGTATAAAACACTGGTTTTTGCCTCCCTTCTTCCTCTCTTACTAAAATGGAACTAACTACTACATCTGAAACTACTAGGTACAAAAAGAGGCCTTCTTCTTCCTCCAGGAATAAAAGGATTGGTGCTGAGCTCATATATCTCTTTAGCTCCTTTAAAGCTTCGCTCTGTTCTTCTTCCCACTCTAGAGTTGAAGATTGTTTAATGCTTTGAAAGAATGGCTTACATTTGTTAGACAATTTTCGAAATGAACTGACTTAGAGCAGCTACCTTCCCTGCAAGGCTTTGGACATCCCTCATCGTCTTTGGTTCTTTGATTTGTGAGAGTATTCTTACCTGAGATGGGCTTGGTTCAATGCCTCATTTACTTATTATATGCCCCAAGAATTTTCCGTAGGATACTCCAAAGGCACATTTTAAAAGGTTCAACTTCATTCTAAATTGTCTGAATATGTCAAAAACTTCACTCACATCTTGAATATGATCTTGGGCACTTCTACTTTTGATCATCATATCATCTATGTAAGCTTCAACCATCACCCCCATCAGCATGAGGAACATTTTTTTTATGAGTCTTTAATAGGTGGCTCCTGCATTCTTCAGTCCGAAGGGTATCACTTTATAGTAGTAAATTCCCCTCTCAGTGATGAAGGCTGTATGTATTCTATCTTTCTTGCACATTCGAATCTGATTATACCTTGAATAGGCGTTCAGGAAACTCATCCTTTCAAAACATACTGTAGCAATGACAAATTGATCTATTTTTGGGAGAGGGAAGCTATCCTTCGGGCATGCCTTATTGAGATTAGTAAAATCAATACAAACCCTCCACTTGCCGTTCTTCTTTTTGACCATGACGACGTTTGATAACCAGTCAGGATATTGGAAAGTCTCTATTTCATTTGTCTTTAGAAGTATATCGATTTCATCGCTAACAATCTCATTTCTCTCCGGGGTGAATCTTCTTTTCTTTTGTTGAACAAGAAGATATCTTGGGTCTATGTTCAACTGATGCTCTGCCATCATAGGATCTACTCCGAGGATATCCTTGTGGGATCGGGTGAATACATATTTATTTCTTCGGAGGAAGTGCATTAATTCGTTCCTCTCTTCTTTGGTTAATAGAGTACCCACCAGCACTTTTTTGTCAGGATCATTCTCATCTAAAGCAATTTCTTCAAGTTCTTCAATTGTAGTTTCTGGTTCATCAACTTCATCTTCTACTTTTCTTAGATAGGCTTGTAAGTACCCTTTTAATTTCTATTCATCGACATCTTCCTGTATTTCCTCCTCTTCCTTCACCTTCCCTTTCTCCAAATGCCTTATTTGGTCTTCCGACAACCTCTTCACTCTTCCTCCAGTTTACAAACTAAAACACCAATGGTCTCTCATCGGGTCTCCTTTTATGTCAATCGTATACATTCCATCTAGAGATTGGCACATTAGGAGTTGATACAGGTTCGACACTACACCTTTTATTGAGTGGATCCTTTCCCAACCCATGATGGCATTCACTGTCGATTAAGTATCTATGACAAAGAACTTTACTGTTAGGATTTGGTCCACCGCGTAAATGGGCAGAGCTATGGTGCCAATCGGCTTAACTCTTGTTCTGTCAAAGGCATAAATATGAGTGCTTATTAGTTGTATCAATTCCTTGACCACTCCCATTCTACATAAGGCTTTCCAGAAAATCACATCCGAACTACTCCCTTCGTCAACTAGAACCTGAGATACTATCATGTCTCAAATTCTTAGCTTGATCATTAGCGGGTCAGCGTGAGGGTGATTGACCATTTCTAGATCCTCATTAGTAAAAGTTATTGGTACCAAGGTTCTTAGCTTGAAGCTTTCTTCCCTTGAAATGTTTAATACGTTTCGCCCGAGGGCTTGGGTTCTTAGACTTCTTTCTTCCTTTCTAGTGGCATATCTATCATACTTCTTTTATTTTTCTTCATTATCCTTCCTCACAAATGACACAATTCGGAGGTTCTAAGCTAATCCATTAGTTCTTGGGTCCTTCGACGTTCCTTCGCCAGTTACTTTAACAATCAGCCTTTCAAATTCCCATGATTTTTCCACTGATCGTGGTGGGACCTTCTTCAAATACTTTAATAACAAACCCTTCTTCATCATCTCTTTCAACTACCTGTATAGTCATTGTGAAACATGCAGAACTTGGATTTATCCTTCATATGTTCTGGGACATTAATTGGTCGAGGTTGCCTAAAGACGTTTTCATCTTTTGGCTTGGCAAAGATTTTCTCTTGGGGGATAGTAAAAATACAATCAAAATCTTCTTCGTTGGACTTAAATCTCTTCGCTGAATTGCTAGAATAGTTTGAACTTTTTCTTTTATCTTCATCTTTGTCCCTCAGTGGTTTACTTATTTTGTCATTATCCCTAGTCATTCGACTATAGTCTTTCGATTCCCTAGCTCGGGAATTATTTTGAGAAATGACTATCGCAGTACTTTTTGTGATCTGTTGTCTTCTTTCTACCACGCAAAGGATCCCTTCGGCTCTTGACTTTAGTTCACTCAAATCATACATCAGACATTCCAAGAATCTTTCGTGCATAAGCGATCCCCTCACCAACTGCCTGACAAAAAGATTGGCGGCTTACCTTGAATCCAGATCAAAAATTTAACTCGTGAGATCCATGAACCTTTCTAGATAGTCCCTCGAAGCTTCGTCATATCTCTTATCCATATAAAGATCGGCCATAGACTTTTGTTGCGGACTATTGTTATGGTATTGCTCTAAGAACTTTCTCCCGAAGGTTGCAAAATTCATAATGGATCCTTCAGGCAATTGACTGAACCAGGATAGGGCTTTTCCAATCAAGGTTGTAGTGAATAGCTTGCAGTTTAGTGCTTTAGAAACTTTTCCAATCAAGGATGAGCCATCGGATCTTCTCAGCCTTCATATCTCTCCAAAGCTGGTGGATTAAAGTCTTTAGGCCTTTCCTCCTTTTTAATCCATAGAGAAAAAG
>WUAT03053119.1:0-13625 GCA_010015005.3 Ulmus americana
CATATGCATCCATGAAAGTAAAATTTTCAAAGATAATAATGTATAAATTAAAGAAGAAGAATGAATTAAAAGATTTGATGTGTGTTTATGCCATGAAAGGGGTGAGTGAGAAATGAGACGCGGGAGGGACCGGCGGACCCGATAATGTTTAATGGTTTAAGCTAAAGTTAATGAATGGTTGTGTAGGGTGATTGTACTTATTTGCACTTGCATGACTTCCCTATGTGACATACTACCAAGGATCCGGTAGTCGAATAGGTTCCGTAATAATGGCTCACTGCGTCTGATTGGCTAAACGATACACAAGTGAGTTCACGACAAATGTTAAAGTGAAATTAAAGTTAAAGTAAAGGAAAGAACGAGATTCAAAAGATTTTATGAAAATCAAATTGATGTTTTTAAGCATATGTATTCATGTGTATGAAGTTTACTTACTAGACATTAGCTCATTATTTATTTTAACATTTCTTTTCAGATGATGAGTAATTGCGAGAAGGTATCTTGTGGACAGTCTGTACTCAGTAGTAACATTAAATAAAGAAGGAATTTACATATTCTTATTTTACCTAAACTTTATGATGTTTTAAATGACTTATTTCTTATAAATAGTGTTAAAAAAAAAGTAATATTTTCTAGGCTAGTTAGGGCGTTACACCTCCCTTCCAAACAAATGGAAGCCATCATCACCTTATCTTCCTTTGCAATGGCGCGATAAGAGAACTATCGCTCCGTTGAAACAATCATCCATGAGGATTATCACCCTCAAATAATGGAAGCTCAAGTTTCTTACGATGATCACAATGACCTCTGCTAGGCCTAGAAATTTTTTGGCCAGAAGAGTGCTCTCCCTGACCACTACCATGACCCATCTCCAGATGACGAAACCCAGAACTAGAAGAAAAAACTTTGTTTCGTCATCAAATCATCTATCCTTCGCATTATTTCATAAACTGCTCCCAACTTAGCATCCATGGGGGTCCGAACTAAGTTTAGCTTGACATCCATGAAAAAAATTAGCCCAAAAAGATGACCCAAGTCATCTTCCAGCTGAGGCACGAGATCCACCATCTTTCCCAAAATCTGCAAAGTTTCTTGGACAGAGCCCAACTCCTTCTCTCATTTGTATCCTTGGCCTTGCTCATTTTGGATCTTTGCTCTGATATCAAATTGATAGATACCTGGAAACTTAACCCAAAATACCCCACACACAAACTAGTAAACAAAGAAAACAAGAGGAAATATTGGGATTGGATTACTTCAGCAATGAAACAGTAACAAAAGGAAAGGAAATACAATTGCAAAACAAAAAAAAAAAAGATATGCAGAGGATTCGAGGTCCTCCGAGTCTCCCTAGCCTAAGCCAATCAACTTTCTCACAAAATACCGTGACACCTGCCTCCCCACCCGCACTCTTATTTATCTGCAAAACTCCTAACAACCTAATCTTCTTGATCCTTCCATTTCACTAATTACCTAATTACCCTTCAGTATCATGTGTCCTATCAACAGTCTAAACAAAAACCATGATTAAAAGACATTAAAAATTGCAAGCTATAATTGGACGCATACATCCCTTGTAGGCCCAATCCTATTATGCATTAGTATCTTGTGTCCTTTTAGATTTACATGATCTATTCTGATGGTTAATCGCCTTTTGCATCACTGGATCATTCTACTTCTGGTTCTTTTATTGTAAATGACTAATTGGTACGTCACATTCTTAACTCATGCTTAGGGTTCTTAGTTTATTTATGTTTTTTAATTAATTGTCTATGCGAGAGAGCTGTTTAGGAAAGCAAAACAAATGGAGAAATGAAAAAGAGAAAAAATACATGTCATGTAGGTTGGACAAAATTTTCCTCATCTAGTCATCTTGGTTAGGATTGCATTTAGTGTCTAAACGAAGCATAATGATTTTCCTTAAGCCTGTTCTCCATTTTTTCGATGAATGCTTCTTTTTAAAAGCAATTTCTGAAACTAATAACAAGCAAAGCATAAAATGTTTACATGTTTCAGTTGCTAGATCCTTCTCTTTTTTCTTTAGAAGAAAAATAGATTTTGGGTTTCTTTGGTCATCCTATTTGATTGAGAGAATTAGGGTCCATGTGACTTGGTAGCAGTCTATTTATCTTCTACTCTCTGATATTAAGACAATTAGATGTAGAGAATGCTGCCAGGGTTTTATGTTTTGTAGCGTGAATGTTTTTCCTCATCTAGTCATCTTGGTTAGGATTGCATTTAGTGTCTAAACGAAGCATAATGATTTTCCTTAAGCTTGTTCTCCATTTTTTCTATGAATGCTTCTTTTTAAAAGCAATTTCTAAAACCAATAAGAAACAAAGCATAAATTGTTTTACATGTTTCAGTTGCTAGATCCTTCTCTTTTTGCTTTAGAAGAAAAATAAATTTTGTGTTTCTTTGGTTATCCTGTTTGATTGAGAGAATTAGGGTCCATGTGACTAGGTAGAAGTCTATTTATCTTCTGCTCTCTGATATTAAGACAATTAGATGTAGAGAATGCTGCCAGTGTTTTATGTTTTGTAGTGTGAATGTTGCTTTTAAATAATTATGGTGTCTAACTCATGTTTCTTTGCCTCAGCTTGTGCCTAGGAAAAAGGGGACACCGAGTAAAAATGACCTAGTATTTGTTTCACCCACTGGTGAGGAGATTAAGAGCAAGAGACAACTTGAACAGTATCTGAAATCTCATCCTGGAGGTCCTGCTATTTCCGAGTTTGACTGGACTAGAGGTCTCTTCTCTTCCTGTGTACTTGTATGGATCAAATTTAATCATATGTATATATGACACAATTTCTGAACAGGTGAAACTCCAAGGCGTTCTAGAAGATTAAGTGAGAAATCGAAAGCATCAGAGTCACCTGAAAGTGAATCAACCAAGAAAAGGCAAAAGAGGTTGAGCTCAAAGCAGGGGGCAAATGATAAGGAAGATGAAGCTGTTGGGGAAGATGAAGAAACCAAAGAAAGTGAGGAAGTGGAAATGAAAGAAGCACATGATGCTGGAGACATGAGCAAAGGAGAGGTCTCTGAAGATATTGCTGTGGTCACTGAGGCAGCAAAAACCGATGAAAAAGATGTTGAAGAAGATGCTGCTGCTTCTGCTGTTGTCGGAGAAGACACCAAAGCAAGTGAGGAAGTGGAAAAGAAAGATTCTAAGGATGCTGGGGATTCTAAAGAGGAAATGGAAATTGAGAAAGCTGAGAAACCGGGTTCTGATGATAAGACTATTGACGAGGAGGAACAGATTGCAAATAACTTGCCGACTCCGGAGTTGGAGTCTATTATTGAGGAAGCTGAGAAGCAGGCAAAAGAGTTTGAAGCTCCACCAGAACTGGAAAAAGAGAATGCTTATGAAGCTCCACCAGAACCGGAAAAAGAGAATGCTGATGAAAAAACTGTTTCTAATCCTGAGGATGAACAGGGGGGAGCTGAGAAGCAACTGGCAGAGCCTGCACCATCAACACAACATGTTCAAACTGAGATAGAACCGGCAGAGAAAGTGATTAACAAGGTAATGTCTGAGGTTGGTGATGCAAACGCAGAGAAAGAATCCAACGAGGCAAAAGGGGACAAAGAGGGTTCTCTTGACAAACAGGTTCCTACCGAAAAGTTCTCCAGCGAGGGAGAAACAAAAGCTAGTAGTGACGGTCCTAAGGAGTTGGAAGATGGAGCAAGACCTGCAGATAATTATTCTATGAACCATGAGAAGACAGCGCCCGAGCCCAAGGTGTCCCAAGTTAGCTGTTGAAATACCTCGAGAGTTATATTTTCGTTTATAACTAGCTTATTACCTTTTAGCATATCCGGCCATCTAACTGTGTTTAAGATGATGATAGATATTGTTATGATGGTATCCTTTTGGTCGTTCGTATCTTTTTGGTAATTTGCAACGTTTGGACATTGATTAGCGTTTGTTCTAACTTGAGACATCCAATTCTTGAGGTTATGTTGGGTACTTTAAATCTAGTATTTTGATGTTATTAATAAAGGGAACACATAGATATGTTGAGATATTTGAGATCGTTGTAATTTGGAGATTAAGCCTACTGGCATTTTTATTTGTCTTGTTCTTTGGGTGCTTTTAATATTTAGCTCTTTCATCAAGTGTTGTATGTGTATGTCTCCCCTTTCTAGTTGCTTCTATGGGCTACAAACAGTTGACCAATCCCTTTTCCTTGCCGACAAAAAAAAGCTAGTTATAAAAATATTGTTGTCTGTTCCCAAAAATTTTATTGGCATGTTTTTCTTGATATGAATGTATCGCTTCTATTTGTTTTTTGATCCAAAAAAAAAAAAAAACCCCAAAAACCGCAGATGACTCGTAATTTAGTTGAGCAGAAAAATGGCAAGAGATCGATACGCAAAATTTTCAGAATCCAAAAATATTTATGTGAAATATTCCAAAGAACGGAGATTTTTCGAAAATTTATTGACCTTTTCATCATATTTTATCATTTACATGACCATATACCATACAAAAAGTACATGCACATTCGTTTACATTTCAATTTGTCCACCAGTTAAACCTTACAATACTTACAGAACATAGGATTCCAATCATTTTAGGTAATACTTCATGTAAAAACATCTCTTTTTAAAATAAAAAGAAAAAGAAATACATCCTTCACTACTTCACATCGAAGAGACCATTGGTACCAACATAACTCCGAACAAAGTTATACAGCAGAGACTGAAGATCCGAAGCTAATTTTGAAATTGAAGCTGATGCAGGTCAAAACCCGACTCTTATTATCCTCCATTGTCATTTTTAAAACATAAGACCCCTGCAAATTAAGAAATAGTGCGAGTCAAAACAAAAATCAAATCTTACATATTCTCGTTCTTCTCGAGCTTCAACCACTAAATTTGCATACACGCCGTATAAAAATTAGGTGACAATATCAAATTCAAGACCACCAAAATATGAAACCGAACAAACTTGAAAAACTAGTCCACAAATCCCTAACAACGGAGAAACTGAGACAGACCCATAAAAAAAAAATTGAAGAAAACCATCCATGGAAGAAATCTCTATCTGTAACACCAATGTTTTTAATCTTAGTTTGAATCTTAAAGGCATAGGAAACCAAAATCAGCATATAGAATACTTACTAGAATTAAAATAAAATGTACAAGAATAAAGATATAATTGGTCTGAAATATATATGCTGACGGATAACTAAGACAACAATTATCATAAGTTTCATAATCAATAGGCCATGCAACCCGAAATCATTCTAAAGCAAAAATAGAACATTTGAAAGGGCATAAGAAGAATACAGATATCTTTAGCTCTTCTATACATCGCTACTTGGAATCTTGAAATGACTTCCCTAGTTCTTTCTTCATTAAAATAAGCACATTTTTATCTCACAATATTATGGATCAAAATCACAGCAAATCTAGCATGTCTTACAAAGTTGCCCTTCAAATCCGTAGGTACAAAGTGTGCATAAAACTTCATACACACAGCTGACATGCAAAATGTCTTCCAATTTCCTTTATTTTTCAAGCAATATCCAAATGTCTAATAAAAAACTTTCAGTTTTCGTTAACTGCATCAGTTTCTATTGTGAACTAAGCTCAGTTCCTATCTCCACTGAAACTACATTAGTACAATTTAAATACTTTATTCTAATTGTATGTTAGCTAGAATCCTCGGCCTCTACATTCGTCATAACCTAGATAGAAAATTTCACTGTTATATTCACATATGTACATACTATTGTAAAACGTGACAGCAACCTAAAACGACTTCCACATGATCATTAAGAACAAATGCAATAATATAAATTATCAATTTTGATCCTGTAAAACTTATGTAATTGAACCAAAAAACTTCATTTATTGAAATTGAACTCGAAATCCACTCATTCTCCCTTAAATTATTGCTTCATCATATACAACTAATGTAACTAAAAGGGACAGGCAGGAAACAAAGGTATAAGCATTCACAAATGGTAGAAGCTACTAACTGACCATTAAGTAACACCTTCAACCAACTCCATATTATAGCTAACATGTACTTTTTGAAAGCTTCATTACAATGGTAAATGCAAAGACATGACGAAACAATGGAAAGGTTTATCATAGAAGATCACACAGTGATAAAATAGTATGTTTGGGAAAAACAAAAACAAAACATTGAGCACATTGAAACTTACAGGTGGTGTGAATCCAGGTAAAGTTTGGGAGTGAGAGAGCACAAAGTTTCCAGCTGCAATGGGGATGGAAATCTCCTCCCCAAGATCATGGGTTTCGGTATGCACATGAATCCCAAAGTATGCAACCTCAATCACTACTTTCCCGCCAGAGATGGCTTGACCTATACAAAAGATAAATAGTTAAGTTTATTGATAAAATAACAAAGGATAGGTTCAAGTATGCCATTGCTAGCATGGAAAGAAACATCAAGCTTCGAGGGCTAAGAATTTTCCTTTCTCTTTTTTTGTTGGAGCTGTTCACACCATAAAAAACGAATTCCTAGATGCTTACAATAGAAACTCCGGATTTATAGTTAGTATGATCTTTCAAAACTTGATGTAAATGGTGTGGAAAAAGAAAGATCTTCAATAATCCTTAGAGAAAAGCATCTAATTAATGGTTAATAGAAAAACACAGTTGTTAAATTGTTTACTCAGACCTTACCTCAAACAAAATAAGTAAATCAAAGCATATAAATCTAACAAACAGGATGGGTAATAAACACAAAAAGCTGAAAATTTTCACCTGTAGAAGCTGATATGTTAAACGTAGCTGGCTGGCCACTGACCACCGGGTTTGGAGAAATCTCAACTCCCTGGACCTTCACAGCATAGTTACCTTTCTTATCTGCATTTTCAAACAATCAACAGATGTCAAAAAAAAAGGTTTGCTTGTAAATTTCCTTAATTATATAATTGAAATACGATTTTCCATGGTTTTGGCATCTACCAAACAAATTGAAATTGGGCTTTGATGAAATTATATGCATACAATTTGAAACCATAAACAAGAAACAAAAACAATCAAAAGATGTCAAAAACAAGTTTCGCTTCTACAAATCCTTTATCATATAACTAAATTACAATATTCCCAGGGTTTTCTCAGCTACCAAACAAATTGAAATTGGGTTTTTTGCTGAAATTATATGCATGTAATTTGAAACCAGATTTATGAGAGAACAAACCGCAATATTTGACACTTGCAGCTTCAATTGAAGGAAGAATCAGATAAAAAGAGGAGCAGAGCAAAAGAAGAGTGAGATTCTTCAAGAAATGCAGAGAACCCATGATTGAGATTTCTGATTGCTTCACTATCCAAAGCTGAAAGGAGGGGTAGAAATCTTTAGCCAAAAATCCCCAAAATTCCAAAGGTCGAAATTTGTTCCAATTTGATTAGGGTTTGTTTCAGTAGCGAAGAAGAAAAGGGCTTTTGCCTGTGATGTAATTATGAACGACAGACACTGTTGGTACAGTCTGTCGAAGTTGACAGACTGTCATAAGAAGACGAAGGCAAAAATAAGGGAATTTGGTTTTTTTGGTATGGTACTTGTAGTTTGTATTTATTTCAAAAAAATATCTTATTTTGTAATAATCTCATAAAATATCTTATAATTTGAATTTCTTATCATTTAGTATTATGTATGAACCATAAGTTAACTAAATTGTGTAAAATTTAAGAAAT
Organism: Ulmus americana; assembly: GCA_010015005.3. NCBI lineage: Eukaryota > Viridiplantae > Streptophyta > Magnoliopsida > Rosales > Ulmaceae > Ulmus > Ulmus americana. Next base: position 7,684 of record WUAT03053119.1, read on the forward strand.
GCCCTTTATTATATATATATATATATATATATAATTTAAATAATAAAATATATTTTAGAATCATAATTAAAGCTCTCTATAAGTTAATATCCTTACAACCATAAAAATTTATTAATTTATACATTAATTTCAATGTATTCTTTTTTTTTTTTTCTTTCAAAAACATTAAACTTAATAATGTATTGTGTATTGTGGTTATACGAATATTACCTAATAATCAAATTACAAATTATTATTATTTTATGTATTTGTTTAACCAAAACAAGTTCACGAACGTAATTAATCTTATTAAATAGAAGTCGTGAATCTATCTATTTTTATAACAAATTAAAATTATATTCGATGTATACTTAATTAATTTGTTTAACCAAAAAAAGTTCATAAATGTAATTAGTTTTATTAAATAGAAGTCATGAAATTGAGATCCCAAATCTAGAGAAGATAAATGTTTTAGATGCAATGAATCTTGCAATCTCGGCTTGGACAACAGATGTTCAAGCAAGTACAATTGTAAAAAAATTTCAACATTGTAAAATTAGGTATATGGATAACGTGGCTTCCGAGAATTTGGATCAACACTCAGATGATGGAGGCGTTCAACAATTGCATGTTATAATCAAATAATTGAAGTATCATGATACAATAGATGTTGAGTACATTTTGAACCATTCAGGAGAAAACGAGGCAACTTCAGAGTAGTTATATAACGAGCAAATTATTGAGAACATCATAAGAAATGACAAAGAAGATGAAGTTGAAGACAACAGTTTTGTATTAAAGCTTGTCCCGTGCAAAGATGCACTTAAAGCAACAATCACATTGCATAATTTTCTCTTGTAATACGATAATACTATATCATAGCTTTTTAATGCACTAAGAAAAGTTAGAGATGAGGTTTAAGGAAACATCAATTTTAAGAGGAAACAAGTAACATTGGAGTCTTATTTTACAAATGTCTCATAATTGAGTCATATATACATACATACACATATATATATAATTTTGCTGTATAAGGAGACTATTAATTTATATATTAAGTGAGACTTATTTTTATTTTTATTTTAAATGTATTATGTTATAAATTTAGCAAATTATTAATTTACTTTATTGGTCTCAAATCGGATTGGCCAAAAACATTATGTAAGCGAGGTTATTAATTTATGTAATAAAATAATAAATGAAAACATATAATAGAATAAAAAAAAAAGGCGGGAAAGGGGATGAGTTTTATATTTATTTATTTAATTAAATTAGTATACATTTTAAATAAATAAATAAAAGTATGAAAATAAATTTTAGCAAAAGTATTTTAGTTTTTTATTTTGACATAGGGTATTAAATGAGACGAAATTCAAACTAAAAGATTTTTTTTAATAATTAAAAAAAATAAAGATATTTTTTGAGATAAACGCAAATTACACAGTATCATATAAAACAAAAACCCTAGGGAATTTTGCTTTTTTATTTTAGTGAAAATTACATTTTGATGCCTAGTTTGTGATTCAAATAGTACTTAGTTTACCCCCCCAAAAAAGTATTTTGTTATAAATCTATTGATGCCAATTTCTTGCTCGAGATTGAACTTGAGATTGGCACCTCTCCTTTTGTCTCTGTACCTGCAAAAGAGAACATCGTAAGTGTCAAGGGGTCGCTCTCCTGGTAGCACTCCGATGCCTAAATTAGCTGATGTAACACGAGAAAATAAGTGTGCAAAATGACATTGGGAATAGTGTGATTAACATAACATTCATACCTCAATGATTAGGGTATTTATACATTTCCTTGGTTATTGCGAGGGTTGTATCAACCAATAAGATGGTGTCAAAGCTTGTCCTTTGGCCAGTAACAGTTATGTGCACCTATTTTGAAAAGGCACATGTCCCAAGGTGGCAGAATTCAGTTAAAGACGTCTGGTACACTATTGTTGCCTAATGGGGTGGGATGAACCATCTCGGCACCCTAGGTACTGCCCCTACGCGGCCTTCTTGGCATCTGGTTACCCAGAAGGCTGGGATAAGCTGGCTATCTTCTCTGGAAGTTTTGTTGCCATCTCGACACCCTCTATGATGCCACCTAGAGCGAAGGTGACGTGACATGCTGGATTTTCCCTTCAACATGCTCACCCCACACACCCCCCCCCAAGTTCCGAGGTTATGAAATGGCTTATGGGACTTTGCCATTGAGAAGTATTCCATGATCGCCACGGTGCCGAGGTGACTCGGGAGTGTGTGACAAAGCTTTTTCTTTTTCCTTAGTGTCAAGGCTGATGCAGGAACCAAGTGATTTGACAAGCCTATGGCTACATCGGGAAGCCTAACAATCCATAGGTTTGCAATGATGATGTTTCACTAGAATAGTAATAGGCACAAAATCCGGACTTTACAATGCTTGTGATATGACGACATGCCTCATTTTGGGACCACCTATAAATATGGGGTCCCAAAATCTAGTCGACTATTCAGGCCTTATCTTCTCGGCCTCTTTGCCTTCTTTTTCTTCTCATCCTGTTTCTTCTCTTCTCGTCATGTTCCTTCTCTTCTCGTCCTGCCTTGGTGCCAAGATCATTCTTCTTTCCCTTCTACAATGAGTGAACCAATAGACGTGGAGGCCATTTCAAGTAAGGACGAGCTCAATATTCCAAACACTCCGGGTCGTACTTCAAGTTGCAGTGGCGGCTCTTCCAGCCATTATAGAAGTTCTTCCTCTGGTAGCAATTCCACTGACAGTGACTCTAACAAATCTTCTAAAAGTACGAATTCCCTACCAGCCATGCCCTAGGGGAAAGAGATATAAGAGGGTGCTCGAGTCCCTCCTTATGACAAGGCCAAAAAATAAGGCTCCCAACCTAAAGAGCCCAGCCAACCCCACCACTGGGATACCGGGAATGCAGTATTCATTGATCTTGAGCTTGAGGAGGCGGTGGCAGCAAGGGCTGGGGCCTTTTTGACTTCGACCTGCCCTTCAAGCAAGACTTGGGCTTTGAACCTTGGTCCGGATGGCTTCCCTGTGCACGAGGGTTTGATTCCCCTGGCTAACTTCCTTGATTCCCAGATGGCCACATCCTCTGAAGTCCCTCCCAAGCTGAGAGAGCAAGCTCGGGAGGCTATTTTTAACATTAATGCTAAGGTTGGTAGATTTGTGGACCTCCCTGCCTCTACTTCAACAAGTGCGAGGCTGAGGGAGCCCCTGGCCCTTCTGTAAGAGTTTGGGCTTCCTTACGGCTGCATTCACTTCCCAATGGATATTACGATAGCTAAGGATGCTTGACAAAGGTCCAACCTCTCGGCCAAGACATTGGAAAGCTATCGAGAGGATATGCGTATCCCGGCTGATATTAGAATGGAAGTTCCCAAGCCTGGGGATGATCTGACCCATCTACCTATCAGGGTCGTGGCCTTCGGCCTTGACTTTCTTGATGCTGGGGTGAGACTACCACTCCAACCTTACTTCTGGAGGATGCTCCATTTTTTCAGTGTGGCCCCTTTCTAGCTCAACCCCAATATTTACTGCACATTGTCAGGCCTCTATGCCTTGTACCGAGAACATGGCTACGGGGAGCCATCCATTGTAGTGGTGCGCTAATTTTTCTCGATGAAGAGGCATCTCAGGGACAAGCAAGGGATAAAAAAGGACCATGGTTGGTATTACTTCCAACCCAAGGTCCCCAATCTCGTGTACTCCCTTTTAATGAGCAATAAGTTTTGGAAGGACCACTGGATTTGGGTTTAAGGCAACTGGCTCCATGGTACCGAGGAAAGGATTGGGAGTGACAAGCTTGTGCATAACATATTCCAAGGGGCCACCCACTAGGAGAGCACTCTTTTGCCAAAGGAGGAAGAGAAGCAGTACATAGACCTCTTTACCGAAGAGCTACAATCGCAGTTTTGGCAGAAGCTGTGTTCCATTGAGATGCTAACCAAGGTTGCCTTGATTAGCCCTCTCCCTGCTGAGGCTATGTAAGCCAAGCATGGTGGTTCTGAATTCAAGGCAATGCAAGATGATGCAAGCTCTGGCCCCGATAAAGGTACTAAAAATGGTTACTCCGACCCCCTTTCTTCTTTTATAAATAGAGATCTTCGTAGCTCATTTGTGCATCTTATTTTCTGTTTACAAACTCTTATTTCTCTAACACCCTTTGTAGATATGACCAATTTGGTTAAGAAAGGTTCCTAGCGCCTGAGCTCAAGGATGCTTCTGGACGTGCCTCTGTCGAGGGGATGCTGAAAAAGAAACCCAGGCCCCGAGGTGGCTAGGAGAATGAGGCAGCCAAGAAGAAAGCTACTAAAGATGAGTGTAGGAGACAATTTCTGAGGCGGCCAACGATACCTCCTTTGCTAACCCTTCTTTCGGCATGGTCCCTTAAAGCCAGGTCCCACACGACCCTCTTCCTTTTGGCACTCTAATGGGTGCTCCCCAGACTTTCTCTGCTCTTAACTTTGGTACCAACTCCTCGGGATCTAGGCCCATTGAGGACCCTCAATATACCTGGATCTGTGCTGCCTTGCCCTGGTTTTTGGTCGGTTGAACTACAACCATGAGTTCCGGACCAATCCCAATAATAATGTCAAGACCACTTGGTCTATGCTCAAACGGGACCTCCTCTTGAGTTTTGATTTTTTTCTTTACTTAGCATCTATTTTTCTTTTTTATGTTATCAACTAACCACTATATTCGTTTTCAAGCCTAGTTTTTTCGGTGCCTCCAAGAAATAATTGTCAAGCTCCAAGGCTGGATCACTGTCAGGAGCAGTTCATTGCCGAGCATAAAGGCTCGAGTGGAGGATGCCGAGAAGCTTTGAGGCAAAGAGGCAGAGCTAGCCGAGGCGTCGAAGCAGGCCGCCGAGGCAGAAGAGAGGGAAAAGGAGAAGGAGAAGGCGCTCAATGCTGCAAGGAGCTTGCAAGAAACTCTCCAAGGCCAGGTCGCTACCTTGCAGGAAGAGGTCGATCGGCTCTAGGAATCAGTTAATACAGAGTTTTGGAATGGGGTAGATTTCATCTAGAAGGGGACCTCCAAGAAACACCCGGGCCACAAATTGCTATTTTCCTAGTTGGACAAGGAGTCCTCGGAGGCAACCGAGGCGTGGGGCAGAAGTGGCGGCCAAGTAGGAGGTGCTGAGGAGGAGGAGGACATGACCCAGGGAGCCAAGGATGGAGGCCAAGACTGACTCACCAACGAATTGACTACTTTTTCTTCTTTGCTTTTTTATTTTTTTATTTATGGGGGGCTTCGGTATGTGTCGAGGCCTCTTGGTTTTGTAATTTGAACAGCTAAGCCTCTATGCCCATTATTATTATTTTTTTGTAAATATTTATGCTTCATTTTTCTCATCCATCTCGGTCTCCTATATTCATGCTTGCATTGCCCTAGATTCTTTGATAAACTTTCGCAAGAACTTGCTTAAGTACCCGGGACGACATCTCGTTGATATTCTGTGAAGAGAAATTTCTAAGTGTTGGGGGGTGAGCTTCCTTGGCATTCCCATGTGCTCCCGAGAAGTGAGGCTTAGGACATTAAGAAAAATTTTAGGAAAAATTTCTAAGTGTTTGGGGGTGAGCCTTCTTGGCAACCTATGCTCCCGAGAAGGGAGGCTTAGAAAACTTATAAAATGTTTAGGGAAAATTTCTAAGTGTTTGAGGGTGAGCCTTCTTGATATTCCTCTATGCTCCCGATGAGTAAGGCTTTGGAAAGTTTTAGGAAAATTTTCTAAGTGTTTAGGGGTGAGCCTTCTTGACATTCCCCTGTGCTCCTGAGGAGAGAGGCTTAGGAAACTTACGAAATTTTTAGGAAAAATTTCTAAATGTTTGGAAGTGAGCATTCTCAACATTCCCTTATGCTCCTGAGGAGAGAGACTTAGGAAATTTTTAGGGAAAATTTCTAAGGTAATGTTTGGTTCACTGGCAGAATGGTAATGATAATGGTAATGGTAATGAGAATATGAATGG
>WUAT03053230.1:0-13624 GCA_010015005.3 Ulmus americana
ATCTATAATTGTTGGTTGGCTTCAATTTTACAAAAATATTGACAAAAATATCAATATCGATGAAAATTAACATAAAATATAAAAATTTGACTTAAAAAAATTAATTCTTAATTTAACTTCAAGAAATTTAAAAATAAAAAGTATTATCCTTTTAGACACATTTATCTTTTATTTATATTAAAATTTTAACTATATAACATGCAAAATGAATATAATATACAAACAAAAATGTCAATATAAACTATTTTACATTAAAACTTAATATTTTAAAATTATAAATTTGTATATAGTTTATTATTTTAAAATTTAACAAAATTTTAAAAAAATGCAAAAAAATTCAAAATATTAATTTATTAATGATTTTAAATTTTTTTTTTTTATATTTATGGAAGTATCCATGATATATCATGGAAATTTCCACGATATTATGTAAAATTATAACAACGCTTTTCCAATATCGATATTTTACGGATATATCAAGGATATTTTGCGGAAAAGATATAATATGAGATATTGATATCGATATCGGTACCCTTAAAATACGGAAATATCAACGAAAATATCGTGAAAAATTTCAATATTTCAAACTATGGTTGGTCCTCAATATTTTGTTTAATTATACTCATGCGGCTGATAGATACTCAATATTTTTGCAATATCTTGTTTTAGTTTTTTTTATATTCTAAATAAAATTATGGTTAACAGTTATTTAATTAATCATGTCTACATTAATTGTCATTTTAAACAGCTTTCTAATTCAAATTTGGAATACTTAAAGCATAACAGATTATGGGCAATTGAATTATCTTCCTTACATATCTTGAATGATGAGCTCAAGATAATTCAAAAATAGTTAGGCCGCACTTAACTGCGCTATTTAAATAATTTTTATTCAAATATTGATTTATTTATTTAGAATTTAGTTGAATGTTATAATTTTAATTTGTATTTAAATATTGAATTTAATTTTGAAATTTATAAAATAAAATAAAAATTGGTTGTTCATGGATACTAAAATGTTATATTTTTTAAAATATAAGGTACTTTTGGAGAATTCTGAATTTTAGATGGTACCAAAATGTAATTTTCTGAAAAAGAAGAGAGAATCGCGGGAGAGAGAGTTTGTGAATAGTGTTTTGTATAAAAGATGTAAATAATTTTGAGTTAAAAATAAAATGAAGATTAAAATAATCAATTTAACTAAATCGCTTTAAATTTAATTTTTTTTTAAAAATAGTGGGTTAATTTATTAAAGTGAGTTTGAAAATGGTCATTTGCATCCGATTGCCCATTCCTTTTCTCACCTCTACGGTGGATTCAAAGCCCGAAACCAAAATAAAGAGAGGTTTAACATTGATATCCTTTTAACTTAATCCACCCGAGAGTTATCAAGCCTTGGCTGTTATAGCTCTCAGCTTCACCAGTATTCCAGCTGCTGCCGAATCTCTTGCTTCACGAGGATTGGATTGCAGTTCACCTTCTATTGTGTAATCAAAATCAACCCCTCTTATGCTTACGTTAGCTTTAAATCCACCTTTGAAGGAAATAAATAAAAAATAGAGTTAAGTGAAGGCAAGGATCATTATGCATAAATATATATATATATACATATATACTTAGTAAGAAATCTCATCCATACACAGCTCCAGGAAAGAACTTCCATATGGTATACTAAGACGCCAATGTCAGAACAATCTCTTTTTCAGAAACTCTCCAGTAAAAATTACATTGATAAACTTGCTCATGAGCGCGTTTGAAATTATGGCACATGTATATTGGGATTAGTTTTTTAAATCTAAATATAATATTTGTCATATCAAAGTTTTTGTGATGACCATTACTAAACTAATGATCGAAGCTCGATCCATTATCATTTTTAACTAAAATTCACGATCTATGTTGAAAGAAATGGCATTGAGTAAGTATTTATTTATTCATATTTCTAACAGAACAAATGTGGCTAAATTGTACCTTCTGTTGGGTATACTCTGTAAGTTGGTAATATCCAGTTGTTTGCATAACATACACCATCCAGTTCCTGCCAGTTCAGTATTATAAGATTAAAGAACAAGGACACAATGGTAACTTCTGTTGCAAATATCAAATTATATGACAAAATGATTCAGAATGAAACATAGGGATTTAAACTCTGATAAGAATCATAACGTAACACAGCAATTAAAATAGACGATCAACTATTTGGTTTTTTTTTTCAACTATGCAAGTATGAACAGCTATAACTTCATATTTAATACAAGAAATGTAATTTATAGCGCTAATACTTGAAGGATTTTGAAGGAAGTTAAATAGTATGTCAACAAGAATACATAACAGAAAACATAACCGTATAAATTCTGACATGATGTGCAACAGAGACTTTTCTGAGAATAAAGAACATTAAAGCTAGAAAACCTAAATACATTTATAAATAAAAAAAATAAAAAAAAAAAAGAGGAAGGTCAAAGGAATAAAAGTGACCTTTCCAGTTACCAGTGGCGCATAGAACATGTTGATTGCTTTGTCAAAAAAGTGTAATAACCCATATGATTAATTTCAAAGCTTCACAAATACATGGATTTAGCAGAAACCATAAAGTGCTTTTGAGAATCTACCTGGCATGGATTTTGGATGTTAAGGACGGCCTCTGGCAGTATCTTTCTCTTGTTATACTGGGGTGAGCATTGTTCACCAAGAAGTTGAGTGTTTCCTCGGGAACTTCCTTGAAACACATCATTACAACCTTCTATAATGGTCTCTATCTTTACAGTCAAGTCATCTTCGCCACCTGAATATATAAGCACAAGCAACTAATGTTATCAATTGGTAGAAGTCCCCATATCGCTAGTAGATGAACAAGCTTTAGAAAATACAATTTTGTACATAAATAAATATTAAATCAAACCAGTTAATAGTAACATGACGAATGGATGTAGGATTAACCTCTTATATATTGTTAATTTATTTTGTTTCAAATGCAATGTACTAAATAGATCATTTGAGTTGAATGAAAAAGGTTCACAATTATCAAGAGCAGAAATAGAGAGAACAGACAAGATGAGGCATCTAATTAGTGCCCTAGTTAAAACAAAATTAAGAAATTTTTTGGAGCATTCAAGATGCAGAAACAAGCGACGTAGATAACATTTGCTAGAAACTAGGACAAGAAAAACAATAGTTGGGAAAATAATTTCTTTAAAAACAAGTTTAAAAGGTCAAGGAAAAATTGGGGAAATCACCAATGAGTATTTTAAAAACTCACAGCTGTAACTTCACATGGGTGGACCCTACTCTCCCCTACCTTTTTAATAAAATATTACCTCTCTACCACCTTTTAATAAAATATTACCTCTCTCCACCACCTTCTTGATAAAATATTATTTCTTTATATGTTATTATTATTAAATTCCGTGGACCCCACCACTTTTTAAAAAAACTCGGTTTAGAATACTCTCAACCAAACAAAATCTTGTTTAGAATTTCCTGTTTAGAATGCTGCAAAATTGCGAACCAAACAGCCACGTAAATCATAAAAAACAAAGAAGTTAGAAAAATACTAGGGTGAAAGGAGACATTACCATTTGCAATTGTCATCATTTTTCTTTCACACTCAGCAATCTCATCCCCTAAATTGCGCATCTGCAGACACTGCAAAGAGAAGCAAATGAATTATAAAATAGAAGCACTTCTCCTAAACAAAGAGTAGCTAGCAAATCTGGCAGAGGTTAGATGGTTACAAAAAAGGCATGACACTACCAACAATTTTTGTCTTTTATGAACTCAGCCAATACAACCAGAAACACTGAAGTATTTAAGTAACATACAAAACAAAACTATACAAGATATATGTATCACATCAACAAGGAAAAACTTATCCCAACTCCTGCTCATCAATGGAAAAAAAAAAAACAAAAGAATACCAGCTTATCCCTTTTCTTTATCAGAACTTTCAAAGCTGTTTCTGACAATAGGTTTCCTTTTGCAGCCAAAGTACTCTGTAGCTTTTCAAGACTTCTAGAATTGGGTTGATGGGCAGCTAACGAAAGACCACCAGTTTCATTTTGATGTGAAGAGAGATTTTCACTGATCTTATTTCCGTTAGCTGCCTTCTCAGCTGAGAAGCTAGCATTGAGAGACTGCTTTGTAGAGTCCATCAACTTAAACTGCAAAGCCAACAAGAAGTTACGAATGCCATAAAGAAAATTAGACGAAGAAAGATACATGAAGTGTAAAAAATCTGTTGCCTTAAACAAAGGTTTTAATTTAACTTGGACCGAGTTTAATCAGCTCCCTAGAAGTAGGATGCAAATTCTCAAATCCATGCACACCAATCTACATGGCTATTCATACTCGTATACAATATATACACATATACACACATACACACTGTTTAAGCATGAATATCCACATGTACATGTGATGTACGAGCATGCAATAAACACACGAATAATAAGTAGGTAAAAAATTACCTTTGAAAAAGGCAAGAGATAAAACATAAGCAAAAAGGTTGTTAAGTGGACAAAGAAACCAAACCTTCATGTTAAGACCACTTGCTAAGCCATTCAAATCCCTTCCTGCACAAGATGAAGGAATCATGTTTTGGTGTTTGTCAATTTGAGTTGTATGTGAAGTATTCTTGCATCTTTCTTCATTTTGTGATGTACTAGGCAAGTAAAAAGCATTGGGAAAACCAATTGTTTCTTTCTTCTCAAGTAATTCAAGATCTTCTCCTACACCATCAGCAAGAGAACTCTCTGAGGTATCATCCATTGCTCTCTCACAAGAAGTTTCCACCCCTCCAGGTTTTTTTCTCAGCGTTGAATTTTGCAAACCATTTGAAACTACTTCCCTATTACAAAGAAAACTGTTTCAAAAACAAAAGCTAATATGTTTCAAATACCAAGACCAGGCAGATATCTACCAAAAACAGGAAGGAAAAAAATAAGGATGTCGATATTTCCAATAAAAGAGGACCTAGATAATAATGATAAGAGAGTAAAACTCAAGTACATGTACATGTTTAAGTGTAACCATATATGAATTATGAATATACAACTAGTTTTGCACTCTAAATCCATGGTTTAGATTTTAGAAGATTAACTTTCCTTTGTCTCCGAGGAAACGAAAGTAAGAATTTACAATCTTAGATCATTCAAGGATATACTAGCCTCAAAGCTTGTGCTTTGTTGCATAGGTTGCAAATTCCAACAGTTACAAAAAATTCACAACTCATTATACATCTAGCTCTCTGATTCTCTTTTTTGCACAGATTCCAACATTTAAAGAACAAACTGGCAGCATCAATAGAACGCAAAAATGCTTAAGAGCTCTCATAATAGTAATGCAAGAATATTTTCCCTCCCGAACAAAAAGTTCAGTTTTAAAACATAGGGAAAATTACTTTTTAGTGCCTTCTATTTGTCAAAAGTAACTTAAAAGTATCTTGTGCTTTGAAAAATTACTTAAAGTACCCTCCCATTGTTATAATTATACCGAGGTACCCTAAGTCAGCGTTCTGTTACTAACACTGTCCTTTTTTAAAAAATTCCCATTTTGTCCTTACTTACAAAGAAAAATTATTAAACTTATCCACAAATAAAGTAAGGGTAAAACAGTAACTTTTGAAGGAAAAAAAAAAAGAGATTTATTCAAAAGAACAGTGACCTAGGCTACCTAGGTGTAATTATAACAATCAACATGGTACAAAATGTAATTTTCCCTTAAAACATATATAAGATACTTTGTTGGTATTTTCTCAACAGCAAGTTATGAAGAAAAATAAGATATCAGTGTCATTTGATATCAAAAGGTATACTCAATTAAGTATTATATAGAAAACATTAGATAACCTAAAGGAATGATCAAAAGATTACAAATCCATCAGCAAATTTAAAACATACAGTAAAAGGAAGACAATTACGCACCTACTAAGCCAGTCTGACAAAATCTGAGCATAAGGAAGAACATGGAAATATTCAAGAACTGGATTATATGTCCATTGCCCAGAAGTCTTTTCGATTAAAGGACCCTGCAGTCTATTCAAATTGGAAAGACCAAATAGCCAAATCAGAAAGAAAGAAATAAATATGATAAAAAGAGTAATTGTTTCATCATTAGTACTCATAAAGCAATCCACCAATCTTAAAAAGAGGGAAAAAAATATATATCTATCAATAGAAGGGAAATCAACATTTTTTTAGCAATTTTCTGCTATAAGGATTGAATAATGTTTCAAAGGCATATTCAAACTTAATCTAGTATTCATATATAATCATATAATTTAAGTGAAAATGGCCTAACAGGCGAAAAATGTGCCAATTTCAATTCTCTAAATTATGACACCTCAGCTCATGCAAACTTCAATGACAAATAGTGAAACTAATGACAGAACTGCAATGTAAAGTTTAAAACATTGTTCATCCAAATGTTAAATTTCTTCCAAATTTCACATAATGTGAAGAACAAAAATCTAGTAACTACAATTGTGTTTCACCGTAATTCTAACTTTACATATTATCTACAATTTCATATTATTCTTATCAAACAGATATTTGTCTAATGGTCTAATACACGCAAAAAAAATGTCAATCTTGTTTTAGGAATATGCAAATGTCTCAATTCCTGATTTAGCTTTTAAAAACATTGACTATTCTATTAATTTTGAGTTTAAGGGACTCGGGTACTTTTTTCAATGGTTTTGAAAAGTGTACTCTTTCTAGTGGAGACGTTATCATCTTCTAGAATTCAGGTCTTTTTCTTCTTTTCCGCTGTTTAATAAAATTTCTGTTTCTTAAAAGAGTAAAAAATTTCCAGCAATATCTGATAGGACACGTATCATAAAGGGTATTTAGGTAATTAGTGAGGTGAAGATTGAGGAAGATTCTGTTTGTTAGGATTTTGCAGATAAATAGGAGGGTGGTGGGAGGTAGTGGGGTGAAGTATTGGTCTAGTCTAGGCTTGGGAGGTACAGAGATTTCTCGAAATATCTTTGCTTATCCCTTTACTTTTCTGCTCTTGTATTTCCTTTTTCTTGCTACTGTTTCATTGCTGAAAACCTGTAATCCTTGGTTTAGAGCAATACAAGTTCCAAGTATTTCCTCTTTGCTATCTGTTTTGCTGGTATATTTCTGGGTTTAGATTGCAGGTCTCTATCAATATATCATATCAAAATACTAAAAATGAGCAATTAAGTAGCTTTCAAAATATACTTCACATCGACTAAAAAAAAAAGCTGAGAAAAATGGTTTGGCTGACCACAAAAGATCACACAACATCCTACATATCAGCCAACTAACAAAACAGCAATAACATGCATCCGACATGTATTCCCATACTTTTCCACATGAGAAAATGAGAGAGAGAGAGAGAGAGTGATGAGAACTAAACCTTTGAATAGCATCTTTAAGGGGAAACGAAATAACCTTCTCATAGCCTGATTGGGTGCATTGCATGATGTAAAAGCGAGCAGCTGTCTTCTCTTTACTCAAAGAATACATCACATGGTTTTCCAAAACCACAAGTTCATTCTGACTAATATCTGTACCATGTATGAAAATCATTTAGGCATCAACAAGCTTTCTCAGATTATTATTAGGGCAAAAGAAATATGTAAATGTAGGAATTAACATAAGTGTATGCTATTAGAATGCACCAAGTACAAAAGGCAATGTAACTAACTCTAGATTAGCTTCACTACTAAAGTGAATGTAAACACATTAAAATATAGGAAGACTTTTAAACTCAGAGCTAAACTACCATACTGCAAAAGGACCCTTATGTTTCTTTGATGTTTGTCGGTGGATAAGCAGTGAAATCACTAAAAGAAGTAATCAGGTCAGTTTTTTTTATTATGAAATCAAAAGGCAACTGATACAAATGGATCTATACATTATCTATATAAACACTGAACATGCTTACCGAGGTTTTGTTTAGAAAGAACAATTTGACACAATTAACCCTCATGTTGCTTATAACTTAATCATAATGTGTGACAAGACCATTCTCACATATCTGCATATCTGCCATATTAGTTATTTCCTTTGCTTCTCTCTTGGAAGATCTCCTTTTGCTTTACAGATCTCACATAAAGGAAGTTTTTCAGATTTATAGGAACACAAAATATAATAGGTGTAATGACCAATTTTGCAAGTGAACTTCCAGGAAATAATTCTTTGCAGATATTGTGAAATAATCAATGATATTTTGAAGGTTGATGACGGAGAAAGTGACATTAAATCTCATTTTGAAATAAAAAGTTGAGAAGTAATTTTGGGTAGTTTTAAGGGGATTAATTCTTGTTCAGCTTGAAAGAAAAGAACGAAAACCGGTTGCACCATGTTGTCTTCCTTATTCTTGTATTCTGTGACTTCGGCGTCAAACCTCCATATATATTGTTGTGTTGTTTTTTCATGTTCCTTTATAATTTATTCAAAGGGAAAAGAAAAAACAAAACAGAGAATAAATTTCTCTCTCAAAAAAAAAAAAAAAAAAAATATTTACCTCCTGCATGTGACGTTAGTTATTTATTTCGAAAGGGAAAAAGAAAATGCTTGAGAATATTCATTCTGTTAATTAAAAATCTATATTTAAAGCATATTTCAACTAAACCCCTAAAGAAAATTTAGTTTTTTTTTTCCCTTTCAAAAAAAAAAAAAACACCTAAATTTTCGTTAGGGGTTTAGAGCCTTGCACACAGGTAATTACGCAAAAAAAATCACAAGTATATGGTAATGATATCATTGCTAATTGTAACAACAGCAACACAACATCAATGGTGGCCGTGAACAAGATTGCATAAGAGACTGCTTAGGGTATAGTTGAAGGCTTTTTTCTGACTGATCCAACCCCATTAGATTGAGATTTACCAGGGCAAAACCTCACAGATTGGATTCTCAAATCAAAGCCAGACCAATCCACTAATGAATGGATTGGGTTGGATTGGCAATTAGGTTGAGCTTTAGAAGAAAAATAATTGAAATGATTAACTGAAAACTCCCACACATAAATCTGAGAAAAGAGGAGCGAACCGAAGAGAATAAAGAAAACCAGGTTTCAAAGTACTATTGAACTGTATCATAAGAAAGGAAATTAGCGTACCTGTTGCTTCCTTAACTGCCATATATGCAAGTTGCAGAAAATCAACTGAACCATTCTTTGATATAACTCTTTGTTTTTTGTCTTTACGTTTTGTCTCTGTTGTACCTAAATTTTGGTGCAAAATCTCCACATCTTTTTCAATCACTGACCATATACCTTGGGTTATGGAACCAAACTGTAACACGCAATTCTCAATTCTTGAATCAACCAAGAACACAGTAACTTTAGTACTTGGCCATTCCTCGAAATATGGAACTTCCTTTGATGCGTCTAAAGTTTTAGAAATGTCACAGGCATCCATGATTGCTTTCTCTGTAATAGATACTTGTTCCTCCACGTCAATCAACTCCATCTTGTTTGACCTTTGAAAGTATCTCAGATAGCCATGCAACGCTGGTCTCAAAATCCCAGCCAGCTTGCAGAATGAATCAAAAGCAAGAAACTCTACTTCTGGACACTGTTTCCTGTGGTAGTAGTTGTACAGCAACACAATAGCATGCACCTAACATTTTTTTTTCTTCATTAATTAATAATAAAATAGATAAATATGCAATGAGAATAAACTCTCCATAAAAATCAAAAGAAATAGAATTCATAAACAACCAGAAAAGGATGATCCCAACAATATGTATGTCCAACCCAATAAAATAAACACTGGAAAATCTTTAAGAACTTTCAAAGTTAGCAGACAAAGAAACCAAAACCACTGCCAGAACTAGGAAATAGTTTAAGTTGGGAGTAAGGACAATTTCTAAACAAAAAAAGAGGACAAGTTATATCACAAACTTTATAATAATAATTCCAGATAACTATAATAGCACAAATGCTCTCTTTCGTTTACTCGGATTGGCACTTTACCCCCTTATTGATATTTTTCGTCACTAAACCCCCTCATGTTACTGTTTACTAGCGTTTTGTTCATAAAAGTGCCCCTTGAGGTAGGGAGCAACTTTTAATGGTAATGCCAGTAAACAGTAACATGAGAGGATTTAATGACGAAAAAAATCATTAAGGGGGCAAAATGCCAATTTGAGTAAACGAAAGGGGGCATTTGCACCAATAAGTCTAAAATTAAACAATGAAACTAATGTCTTGATAATTGTCAGCTCATAAAGGCACTACATTTTGCAGAATAAGTAGAGATGTGTGACAAAAACCAATGACAATGGGCAATGGGGATGTGAGTGTAAAGAGAGGGAGATAAAGAGTTTGACCGCTAGGAGTCAAAAGAGTGTAGTAAAGTTGGAATTTATGTGGAGGTAAATTTGGAATTTTATAACTTTTGGCAGAAAACACTGAAAATTTGAAAAGAGGCCAAGTAAAAGGAAATATTCAGGTAGGAAGCTTTCCCAACTCGCCCCGTAGTAGCTCTGCCCCAGACCCAAAGCTTGACTCAATGAATCCCAAATTTTGACGTTGTAAGCAGTATTTTGATATTTTTGGGTATGCAGGCAGGGACTTCTTTATTGCCAAGAAAAAACATACAAAATGGTCATTGAAAAATTCAAGCAGTCCAAAAGCTAGTAAAGTTCATTATAACAATATCAATTTCCACAACAAGAAACGAATAAAATTTAAAATCATTTTTGAAGAGTGAGAAAATTTGAGAAGACATGATGGCAATGCATTAAATTATTGGACATCAACATAATACTTAACATGAGAAAAAGAAAATACCTGTTTTGCAACTTTTTGCTCTTGTGATTGCGACGGGGCAATACGCAAAGAAGAAATGGATGGAAGCAGTGGATCAAGTAGGACTTCTAACAATATTTGAAGAGTATCTTCAGTTGGGCATACATCCGACTTGCCCATGGTCATTGAAAGATGTTAGATCGCCACACCACTAGCTCCTTCAGTTCTCTAGTACCAATGGGAAAATATGAAATTATAGGAAACACTAACCAGAGGAAAGAATAGCTCCTTCAGTTCTCTAGTACCAATGAGAAAATATGAAATTATAGGAAAAACTAACCAGAGGGAAGAATAACAGATTATGTTAACTCAGAAAGACAGTGAGGCTCAAAACCATCAAGTAAAGCATTGTAACTACACAGTAATTATCAACTAAAAAAAAAAACACAATGAGGCTAGTTTTTTACACTTTTACTACGTATTAGGATCAAAAGATGATCTTGCCCACATCAAGAAACATCAACATTATGACATACAAATAACAAAATTTCACAACAAAGTTTTGCACGTGATACCCTTGATTTTTTATCAATAGAAGTTTAGCAAATACTATTTTCCAAAGAAAAATATATTTCATCAATGTGTGATAAAAAAAATATATATTCCATTCTTTCTAGTCAATATATATATATATATATTCCATTAATTTAACAGAACAATAACATACAGAAATCACCAAGTTGTAAAAAAATATATATCAAATTTATTTACATCACTTGGCACATCACAGTTAAACCATTTATTTACTTTCAACTAACAATTCCACAACAAAAAGAAAAAGGTTGAATACAGATAAATGCTAAACTGAACCTGTACGATAATGGAAAAATTACAATAGCTCACTCTTAACTAAAATCTCCACTTGTTCAGCAACACGCATACGAATATACACATAACCACAAAAATTACATGGAAAAATACACAAAAACTTCGCGATTTATACATAAATGATCATCAAAATTAGGGTTACATGATTGAACAAAAAATAAACTCCAAAACAAAATAGAAAGGAAAAGAAAACAAATTCTCCATGGATGGGGTACCTGGTAAAAGCAGCAAAACAGGTTTGTGCAAACTGATCTCTCCGATATACAGAGAAAAAGAGAAGAGTGAGAGAGATGCTCGTTTACAGTGAGAATTTATTATAGGTAGGCTTTTTTTATTTTTATTTTTTTTTGAGTCCATTAGTTTTGCCAAACAAAGAAAGTTATATATATATATATCATTAGTTTAATTTCTTTGCTTTTTAGCGCGCAAATGCGTGAGTGAGTAATCAACGGTCGTTGTGTTTCAAATTAGAGAAAATATCTTGTTTGGTGGGCCGGATAGGTTGGATATAATGGATTATTAATATTATTTTTTTCTTCAAAACGCTTTTTGTTCATTTTTTTAATGATTTTTTTTTTTTTGAAAAATTCGGTACAGGTACTCTCTAGCTTCGCCAATATTCGAAAGGAACTCCGATTTTGAACATGTTTAGTTGGGTACCCTAAATTTTGAAGAAATTATTTATAGGTATCTTTTACCGTTCATATTTTTAAAAAATGACAATTATGCCCTTAATATTTTTAATAAAACTATTTTATAAATAAAAATTATTTAAAAAACAATAAAAAAGATAAAAATAAACAATTACAATCTTTAATTCCTCCTTCTTCCTAATCCTTAACCCACCCCCACTCCCTCCTTTTCACCCTTGACAATCCCCACTATAACTCCAAAAGACTCCTAGTCGCCGGATGAAGAAGGAGAGATTGGGGGCAGGTTAAGGATTGTAATTGTTTATTTTTATCTTTTTTATTGTTTTTTAAATAGTTTTATTAAGAATATTGAGGGCATAATTGTAAGGTACCATAAATAATTTTGTCAAAATTTAGGGTACCCAATTGAACACATCCAAAACCGGATGTCCTTTTCGAATATCCAAGCAACTAGAGGGTACATGTACGGAATTTTTCCTTTTATTTTTTATATTTAATTTCCATAAAGAGGTTGTTCTCTTTATGATTTGAATAAAATTTTAGTGATTTGAACATAATTTTTACTTTAGTGATTTAAACTAAAGTTTCATTTTAGTGATTTGAGCAGAGTGAATTAATTTTTGTTTCATGATCTAAATTACGATTCAAACAGTGAAAACAAAGAAGAAAAAAATAATATAAAAGATGATATTTTGTTTGAGAATTTAAATAAAATTATTATTTTTTAAAAAATTTCTTTTGTAGTTCAATTATTTTTATATGTTTTTTTGACTAGATTATTTTATATATCTTTGAATTATTAGTCCATTAAAAATTTTAATTTATTATTTTCTTTGCAATTTGTTCGTTTTATTTTTCTTCTTCATTTATTTTAATTTCATTTCTGATATTAACTTTTTTGATATATTTTCATCTTAAATTTAAAAATAGTTAAAATAAAAAAATACATAAATAAAAAAAAAATAGTCATATAGGAATATTGATAGAAATTTAACTTTGAAATACAAAGGGATAATTACTTTTTAGTACCCTCTAGTTTGAAGAAGTTTCAAAAAGTACCCCGCTATTTGGAAAATACCAAATAGGTGTCTTTAGTTTGCAATAATGACATATTAGGACCCTGAAGCTGACCACCACTAAATCCAACCACCACTATCCACCTGAAAAAACACCAGAAAAAGACAACAAAAGCAAAAAATCTACCATACAACTTCATCAACCAGAAAAACAACCAGATTTAATATTTTTTTTCTACATCTCCTTTATTTCTAACCTGCAAATTTCAAAAAAACAATTAGAAAAATCGAGAAATCAACCTAAAGTTATTGCTTCAACCTACAATTCCAAAATTTTCC
>WUAT03053341.1:0-13622 GCA_010015005.3 Ulmus americana
AAAAGTAATAGAGAATAGAGAGAATTGTGAATAGTGTAAGAGAATAGAGAGTAGTGGTGAGAATAGGGGAAACAAACTGCAATTCTCAGAATAGGCTATTTAGAACAGAATAGAGTGTTTTAAATAGCGAAACAAACGGGACCTAGGTTTTTTTTTTTTACGATTAAATTTAATTTTTAATTTTTAATTATAAAAAATATTTATTTTTTAAATAATAAAGCATATTTCTAGAATTTAAGAAGATTTAGTTAGGGTACCAAATGATACAAAATGAGAAAATTAGGGTTTTTAACTAAGTTTAAAAAATGCGATACTTTTTGAAAGACAAAAAAAATTAGAAGGTACCAAATTATAAAAACTCAAATTAAAACCCTAATTAATCAAAACCCTACTTTAAAAATAAAAATTTCGGCTCCGCTTTTCTTTACCCTATTATTTAATTGCCTTTGTACACTCTCTCAATCTAAACGCACTCCCTCGCTCCCAAAGTAGGTTTCTAGTAGATGATTCACTGAACCGGAGGAACCTGCATTTTCCCTTCTAGATTTTCCCGCAATCCAAACACTCTCAAGAACGAAAAATTTGAGCTTCAACCTCTTCACCATTTTTCATCTTTTTCTCGATTTCGAGTTATGAATTCGCAGGAAGCACCGATACCGCCACAACCAGTCCAACCGAACATGATGGTCGGTCCCAATTCTTACCCTACGGCCATGGCAGGGAACAACGCATCGTCCATGATCAGCCCTAACTCGGTTTCGATGATGGGCGGGCCAGGCGGCGGCGCCCGATTCCCGTTCCACTCGGTCACCCCATCGCCACAGCAAGCTTCGAAGCCTTTGGATTCTTTGAGCAATCATCCGTATGATGGATCTTCTTCGCCGGGATTGAGGGCTTGCAGTAGTGGAGGCGGCGGCGGCGGCGGTTTCAATATGGATTCGGGTTCGAAGAAGAAGAGGGGCCGGCCGAGGAAGTACTCGCCCGATGGTAACATTGCTCTTGGACTGGCACCTACCCCAATTTCGTCTTCGGCGCCTGTGCCTGGCGATTCAAGCGGCACTCCCTCCTCGGAGCCGCAGGCGAAGAAGAACAGGGGAAGGCCACCGGGCTCTGGAAAGAAGCAGTTGGATGCTTTGGGTATGTTCAATTTGTAATTTTTTTATTTTTTTTATTTTTTATTTATTTATTTTTTTAAAATATTGCATTTTGCGGATGATCTTAATTTTTGGTGTTTTATGGTGTGCAGGAGCTGGCGGAGTTGGATTTACTCCCCATGTCATTATGGTGAAAGCTGGGGAGGTATGTTGATTTCATTTCGGATACATTCTACATTTAGAAAATTATGTTTAATAGTTTTTCTTGTGAGGAAATATTTTTAATTGTTATTGTTTTATGTTTCTTTTGGGAAAGTTATGATGGGCTGCAACAATATTTTGTTTAGTTGCATTATTATATGTGGTTAGTTCATTACATCAATTGAAAAATAAATGCTTACTGATTTGTTATGGTGCATTTAAAGTACACTTGTTATCTACTAATTTTAAAACTGTGGCCAGTGTGAATTTATTTTTGATTGGTAAGTTCGAACTTTCCAATTGGAAATTACCTTACTCGTCACGTTAAAATTAGTATTAAGTTCTTGGTAAACCACTTGGTGCATGTAGTGACGGAGCCAGGAATTACGTTACGTTTTTACCATTTTAACAAAAAAATATTCTTTTTGGGGGCAGGGAGGGGGAGGCTATGTGTAAAAAATTTAAAATTTTAGGAGAAAAGTAAAAAAAATTTGTAGGGCAATTTTGCAAAAAAATAATCTTGGGGGGGCTACTGCCCCTTTAACTCACCACCTAGCTCTGTTATTGGGTGCACGTTGCGTGTGCAGTGGTACTCTTATTATCTAGTAATTCTATTTTTCGTGCATGGAACTTTATTAGTTGTTATTATTTGTTGGTTTTCTACTGGCTCTGTTGTTATTTTTACTTCAGGTGCAGCAAGTGTATGAGAGGGTTTTAAAAAGTAGCTGACTTGTTGGTGGTTCTTGCAAAGTTTAATTGCTAAATTTTATGTTTTCATGGCCTTGGTTGTTGGTTGAGTAGCCATTTACTCATTTATATAGGAAGTTCGGTCTGTTAGTTAAGAGTTGTATTACTTGGTTGAATTATGCTACAATCCATCAATTGGCTCTTGAAACGTATGGACTGAAGGCGAGTAATCTTTCAAAGTTCTTTAGATTGCCAAAGGTTTATGAGCTCATATGGGAATAGAAGAAACTAGATGTAAAAGTAGAAAGCCATTTTAACATAGTATCTAAAAGAAAGATTTTGTTGGAATATTTTGTTTTCTATCTGTGAATTAAAACTAAAACATTCTCAAGCCAATTGCACTAGTCTAAGAAAAAATTGTCAATCTATGACTTCTAAACAATGAAACTAATGACTAAGTTAATCATTTGCAAAGTAGGATGGAGCCAGCTAAGGCCCAGTGGGGGCTCAAGATTAATCAACTAGTTTTTTCTTTTAAATTTTTCCACATATTTATAATTTTTTCACATAGATCCGTAGAAAATTAAGAATTAGCCCCCACAATTTCTTTCTACTTTAAGCCCCCACTAGCATGAATTTCTGGCTCCGTTGCTGTTGTCAAAGTCGCTTGTTAAAGGCATAATAATATATGAATAACCTATGGATAAATTTTTGGCTGTGTTAATTGTCAAGTTCAACTAATTTGTGAGTTTGAAAGCTCATTCATAATGTAATGACTATGGGTGAATTTGGTATTGTATATCTTGGAGCATCATATTTTAGTTATTAATTTAATTATGTATCTTCATTCTTATTTTGCCTAAATATTGTATTTTTGGAGTTTTTCTAATTTATATAACCTTTTGTGGAAGATATTTTTATTAGAATGACAATTTGACTTAAAGAAAATCACAAAACCTGAAAATGGCATCACTGGATTGTTAGGACCAAATGTTTTTTGAAGAACTACGTAGTTGTGCTTACATTATTCATGAAGTTGATTGAAATAACTGTTTGTGATACGCATCATCTAGCAATTCTTTTCATGATAACATCATTTGCATATTTGACAATGCTTGTTGTTTGTATTAATGTGGTTTTGATCACAAGGGTTAGAGTAAATCGATATGGTTTACCAAGTCCTCTGTGATCCAGGGGCATAGTTGCCTTTTTTTTTTTTTTTTTTTTATTCATTTGCTGTCATTTTTTTGCATTGATGTATAAAAAGGTTTTGCTTATCCATGTCATATAAAAATTGATCTGTTCTTTTGTCTATTTTTCTAGCCAAAAAAAAAAAATTATCTTTGCTAGCTTCATGTTTACTTTCAAATGCATGTGCTCAAGATTTTAAAATATATTTATCTGTTTAATGAAGTAATGAATTAAGTAAATTGTAATTTTGGTTCTGATCTAAGTTGGATGATAATTTGAATTCATAATAGAAACTGAAGTATACAGCATGAGCCATTTTGTCTAGAGTTTTATCACATGCTTCAAACGGCATTCAAGACATAACATTTGTTGCATGGTGTATCTAATCGACATGTCAAAAGTAGCTGATCTTAGTTAACTATGGAAATGTGCGTCCATCTTTAGTAGTCACGTTTTGAGTTCTAATGATGTTCCAACCAATTGATTCTACATGAGTTGCATTTGATATTTAAAAAAAAAAAAAAAAAAACCTGCTTTATTATTCAGTTTTTGTTTGCTTTGCATTTTTCTTTAGATGAAGAACAATTTTATAGTTTTATGTAGATAGATAATATGATATGTTTCTTTCATTTTAATTTTTATATGCATTAATGGACTTATGCTAGGGTGACCTAAAAGCAATACCCTATAAGTCAATTGATAACCCAAGAATAGTGTGAACGGTTTTCAGGAGAGTGGTATTATTGGTTGAAATTTTGGGCATCCTGTGCTCCTCCTTCTGGCCTAGACATTTTGGTACTATAAATAAATTGTGACTTGTTATGCTCTTTCTTATGCAACCAAATTGCATAGTTGGGAATTTTTGAGATCTTTTGTTCTTGCTTTTGCATTTATATCCCATGTTGGTTCCTTAGCTACCCTTGTGTTTGCAATTGTTTTGCTTGTAAAGAGATGCTTGTTCAAATAAAAGGCGCTTCTCTCATTTACTTGCTCTTATATGTTTGCAGGACATAGCTTCAAAAATTATGGCCTTTTCACAGCAAGGACCTCGTACAGTTTGCATTCTCTCTGCAAGTGGTGCAATAAGCAATGTTACTCTTCGTCAGCCAGCAATGTCTGGTGGTACTGTATCATACGAGGTATCTTTCATGTCTTGGTAGAATTATATAACCTATTTGTTTTTCTGAAGTATTATTTTATAAACAATTAGACTATAAAGCTGAAATTTCATAATTATAAATATGAAGTTAGTCAATGGTACCATAACAAGTCACATTGTCACAAATAAAGACTAGAATCATAGAAACTTAGAACACAGAGATTATAGTCTAATTCAATTAGACTAGCTATAGAAATTCAGAACTCATTCATGACAGCAGAGAGATGGTAGTTCTAGAGTAAGGCAGCATTGCCAACTGTAGGGTTTCTTTCTTTCTTTCATCATTATTTATATATTTAATTTCAGTTAAACTTTAAAAGCCCAATGCAACTTAAAATAATACGGACATAAAACTTTTGGTTGTGAGTGTTAAGCCTTAAAAAGCTCTAAGGCGTAGCCTCATAATGCATTCTTATGTTTTGAGTGGTGTAGCTGTGTGTAGGCTTTAAAAGCTAAGCTGTGAGGCTAAACCTCAGTCGTTTATCATTAAGCGCCATTGTGTGGTTCACCTTAAAGAGGCTTTTTTGTTGAATATCAATATTATGGTGCCGGTAATGTGTAACATAGCACCTGAGGATGAAGCATTCCAAAACCCTTTTTAAGAGGACTAAAAAACATGGGATCTTTTTTAAGGCATTCATTACATGACCCTGGTTTAATTAGAATTCCTGAAGAATCTGCTGAAAAATATAGTTCTCTAAATTCGTTGGGCTTTGAAGTGTAACCTTGATACGAGATTCTTGGTTATTTTCATCAGATTTTATAATCTAGGTATTTCTATTTATGACTGTTTTACCTGTTTGTACTTGTATTTGTGCGGTTCTTCTTTGATATTAGTTTCCTCATTTTTTTGTTTCTGGATTTTGTTCTTGTTTCATTTAGACCTTACCATGAACTGCATAGATGCATCAGTTTTGCGTAGTGAAATTCTAGTCATTTATGCGGTGATAAATTATTCCCTTTTTGAGTATTGGGATTTTTACTCTGTTTAACAAACATATTCTCTGCTTCACAATGGTGGCAGGTATTAATTACTCTTGTACATTAACTCCGTATGGTATACATCCTCATGCTAATGTAACTTTTTTTTATCCTTTTACGTATCATGCTTGCTGATATAACCAGTGCTTAACATTTTTCCATGGGCAATATTTTTATTATTATTTTTTTTTATTTCTCTTGGGGTTGATGTGAAATTATCTCTCTATCGGGCTCCTACTTGTTCTCTAATGTAGTTTTATTTGGTCTGTTTACGTATCATGTTAACTGATATAATCAAAGCTTAACATTTTTCCATCGGCAAGATTTTTAGTATTATTATTTTTTTATTTATCTCAGGGTCGATATGAAATTATCTCCCTATCGGGCTCCTACTTGTTCTCTGAAAATGATGGTAGTCGCAGCAGGTCGGGTGGTTTAAGTGTCTCACTTGCAGGGGCTGATGGTCGAGTTTTAGGTGGTGGAGTCGCAGGAATGTTAACGGCCGCTTCCCCAGTTCAGGTATATTATGCTTCCATTTGCATTTATTATATGTAGCAAACATGAAGATGTAATTTTGATTTGATCGTCGTTTTCAGTTTTAAAAGTCATCATTAAATCCTCTTGAATTTTGATTTTTCTTTTTACAGCAAAAACCCTTGATTTTTGTGTAAGATCAAATTAAACCTTTGGATTTCAAAACTTCTGCAAAATACTCCTATCAACAATTATGGTCTCCACTACCAATATTCTCTTAATTTCATCATTCTTTGTCAGCATTGTTATGATGATGAAGTTAGAAGTATATTGCTTTTTGAAAAAGTTGTAAATTCTAAAGTTCAATTTAAATCGTGAAAAAAAAAAAAAAAAAAAAAAAGGGAGACACCCAACTGCATAAGAGATTTAATGGTGATAGCCTATTTTGAAAGCACGAGACGCGTAATGTTTTGGTATTAGCAAGCCTTCAAACAACCAATGTAGTTCATTTATTGTAATGATTCTACTTGCTTACAGGTCATCGTGGGTAGCTTTATTGCGGATGGGGTGAAAAAACCAAACTCCAACAATGTCCAAAAATCCGCTCCATCTGCCAATCAACCTCAAATGTTGAGCTTCGGCGGACCTATAGCAGCCGGGAGCCCTCCCTCTCATGGAGAGTCCAGTGAGTCATCGGATGAGAATGGGAATGGGAATAGCCCTCTTAACCGGGGTCCTGCATTCTTCAATAATGCTAATCAACAACAGATGCCTAGCATGCAGATGTATCAGCTATGGGCTCAGTCACAACAGTGAAGACGCATTCCGGGTAAAACTACTACACCGCATTGGAGTGATTGACTCGAGGATCAGCGCGGCCTAACCGATGAGGTCAATTCCGAATGCAAAACTTCACTGTCCAAACAATTCTTAAGGAGTTTGTCTCAGTTTCTTTTAGATCAAGTATTTTTGGCACCTTTTAACGATTATTTTTACCTTTCCCACATGGGTTCTGGCTAGTTGTTTCTGAACTGCTTATGTAAGTTTGTTTTATGAATCGCGAAATTTATAGAAGTCTTCAATAGAATTGAGTGATTTTCTTTGAGCTAGGTCTCAAATGCTGTGTTTTTTAAGAACATCTTTGTTCTTTTTATGTTGATTATGTTTGCTTAGATTATTAATAGTTCATCAGATAGATCCATGAGAGAAAATCGAGTGATCAATTAAATATTCTAGGTTTTTTGGCTCTTTAAAATTAGTATTTTCAAATCGTTGAAAAAAGGTCCAAAAACATGTTATTCTTTGTTTATGAACTTATACCAATCAAACTAAACATGTATTATAAAGTTTAGTTTGATTTGGTTTGCTTTTTCTAGTAAGTTATAATAATAATCAAATTGAACCAATTTTTGTACTGATAAATTCGATTGGAACAACCCTAATAGAGGATTTGAACTCTTTGTGAGATTGTATTTATTCAAGTTTGCTTGCCATTACGATCTAATTTGACAATTATCATTCTTGAGAAATTTTTTAAAGAAAAATAATTAAGCAAACAAAAAGGAAACCGTTGTTGTTTTCTTCTTGTTTTTTATTGGTTTCGTATTAATATTTTGGTGATTTGAATATTATTATTGTAGTAGTATTATAAATTGTGGATCCCCGATAAAGAAAAAAAAATTGAAGGAAAAAGATATTATAGCAACATAATTACTGTAGAAATTACGAAATCACAAAAAGAACAATATGCGAATAATAATAATATTTAAAATTTCTAAATACAATTATAATCCAATGACAAAAAAATCTAGCCATTGTTTCAATAATAAATCAACGGTCGAGCACATTAAGTGGAACAAAAGAAGTCATTTGACCAACTAAATGACCAAAATAACTTAATAAATCAAATCCCATTACTACTACACACAATCTAGCTTGGTTTGAACAAATAATAATAGTTTGAAATAAACTTAAAACCACAATACTTGTATTGAGTAATGGAAGCTTCTACGGAGACACGTAATGCAAAATCGGTGTCCATGATGAAGCATGCCACTAAAAGTCAAAGCTTAGGTTGAAGAAACCGCGTTAATATTGGATTCACATTCACTTGGGAATTTACGCAAACACATTGTGGACACCTATATAGAACCTCATCATTCATCCAAAATACTTTTTGGACGGCAAATTGGCTAAACCTATTTGACTTCATCCCATCTTTAGGTTATTGCTAATTTGTTTATTTATTTATTGCTTTAATTACTGTTTCTCGAGCAAACATTCCGACAAAAGCCACTTTGATATAGTTTTTATTTTTTTAAAAATTGTACTTTTTTTTTTTCGAATAGTAAAAAATTGTACTTATTATAATACCAAATTGGATGGTAATATTTGCTTGTGTTACAATAAATGTAATATATATTGCAAAAATTGATATCCTGTAAAAAAATTTCTAAAAAATTGGGCTATTAATTACCTTTTTGTTTTAATTTATTTTTTCTCACTTGGCCTCCTACTAGTCTGGATTTTCATAATAAACAATAAAAGCAATTATTATCTAGTGTATGTGCCTTTTTAAACATAACAAAATGAAGATATTTTTCAATAATTAAATTTAGTTTCCTTTATTAAAATCATTCTTGTTTACCTTTTGATGTATACACCATATCTCAACATTTTTCGCAAGAAACAAACAAAAATAAAATGAAAATTTTGTAAGGTATTTTAAGTAATTAATTAAGTTGTGATTTTAAGCATAGCTTAACCGCAACACACTTTTTTATCTATAGATGAAGTCTTAAGTGAATTTTTCTTCTCCCAAATAATTAATTAAGTTTAAACTTTTGAAATTACAATATGCATGTTTGTACTAAAATATATATATTATTATTGAAACTTGTTTCTCAATTATATTTCAATAGATTTCAAATAAATATGCAAATTTTATGTTCCTGTGAATTTACAAAATTATTTACTCTTTTATCATGTGTACGAACTTTATGTCTTGCTTTTATTAAAAGGGTGGGAAGTTTAAAAGAAAAACATACAAGTTAATTTATTTTACCTATTTATTTATTTATTTGTAAATGCCTACTAAGCCACTTTAAAATTCTAGTATGTGTTACAAAATAAACCATTACAATGAATGAAAGATTAATTTGAATAATAAAATATTATTTATTATGACTGGCCATTTGCACGTGAAAAAGAATAACAGTAATTTTACACCACTTTACAGTACTATTTTATATTGTATAGGATTATTTTGAAGAATGATGAAGTAAATACTGATACTTTCGTGAATGGTTAGTTATTTATTTATTTTTTCTTTTAGACAATTACACAGACAATTGTTCATTTTTAGAATTAGTATCGCGAATCAGGCATTTACAATAAAATATGCATCAAAACAATTATTATTGTCCATAATTTGTGTGAAATCAATCTCTATAATAATTTTTGTATATTTTAAGTCATTAAATGATATAACAAAGGCTAAAAATGGACGAAAATATTTATAGTGGTTGATTTGACAAAACATATAGACAATAGTAGATATTTTGATGCATATTATGTGGTAAAAAACTAATGTTGTATCATATTCATGAAGTAGTAGCTTTTAGAGCAATTTTCTCTCTCTTTTTCTTTTTTTAACCGAGTTAAAGAATGATTTTTTTTTTAATGACATTTACAATAGAAGTCATCTATTTCTGAAGGCTATCCCAAAATAACTCACATCAGAATGTGTGACAAAATAATCATTTCAGATCACAATTACTGCACTAGCTGCATTGTAACGATTTCCGTCTATTTCTTTGCCATTAAATGCTGATATGGCACACAATTTTACTGTTTGTCACATCAACATTTAATAGTAAAAAATAGACAGAAACTGTTACAGTGGTGGGTACAACAACATTTGTGATTCGAAATGGTTATTTTATGACACATTCCAAAGTCAATTGGGACCACACTCATAAATTAGTGACATTTTCAACAATTTTCTCTTTTTATATTATTAAAGTTCATAAAGGAATAAATACTATAGATATACTTACAGTTCATAACTTTTAAAACTTAGAAAACGACATTTTGGGGTTAGTACTAGTATCTGTATAAATTGTGACATCAACAAATTCACAATGATACTTGAATTTGGTGTATTTTTCCTCTATAGAGATGAAAATATTTTTTTATTAATATGATTTTGATATGATAAGAGATTAAGAGGATTACATCCTCTTGTTAAAAATGAAAAGAAAATTACCATTATTTTGCATGGCACCTTGTTGTTAAAAAAAATAAAAACGCTCATTTTTTCTCTCTTATGTTCTTTTTAATATATATATATATACCATTAAGTGCCCCTAATTGGGTGATACAGATCTAATTATGCCACTAATGCTTTTTTTTTTTTTTTCACACGCACTAATCATACTACTAGGTGAACATGTGTGTACCAACTATGCTACTAAGTTGATACAAAAACACAAAAGTTGACGCATCTATTGTTGTCAGATTGTGACACATAATTAAAAGTAACAGACATTGATAAATAACAAAATAACCCAAAGTAATGGGCCCAGTGGAACGCACAAATCCAAAGATGCCAAAAGTGATTTAGATGGTGCAATGTCGGAAAGTGATTGTGTAAATGGGAATTTCGTGCCACATGCCACGCACATGCATCGTGGTACGCCTTCTCGTAAACAATGGAGACTATAGTTTTTATGCTCGGGACTCTATCTGATATGAACACCAACTCATCACTATCACCAATCACCTTATTTAGCCTTATCGGGAACCAAGTTCACGTATTTTTATTCTCAAAATCAACAATGTCCCAGGCGATCGGATAATACTTAATTTTACATCTTGTGTTATGGAAACCAACAATATACCTTTGTATGGATTCTTTAAAAAATTCTCATCTATACTGGCTACTTTTTTGATGCATTAAAAACCCCTTATTGCAGCCCCAAATTCCAAGAAGAAATACTTGAATATGCTATCTCTATCAACCTTTATATGAGTTACGATCACGTGGTTTACCTTCTCAAGCATATAACAATATGAAGGAAGCATGGATAAGCTTTCTTTGGGTGAACCTTTGATAAGGCTATGAGCATATTCTTTCCCCTATAACCTTTATGTAACTAATTTGTGCATTGAGATGTTTGCGAACGTAAGTCTAGGCGAATTTTAGAGTGGGTCCCTTAAGGGCACCAACATATTGTGGAGCTACTTGCTCCCCGACCGCAATATACATTGCTTGACGATGGTTGACATTTCTATTCAACAACGAATAACTATGAACGCTAATGTATTTTTGGATTACAAAAAACCCGAGTCAGGCACAATCTTGGACGCACGTAGTTGCCAGCTACAGTTTGGATCAACACATTCAATCCCCATAATGATCTGTTTGATTTCCTCGTGCGAAACTCAAAATTTTCTTTCATTTTAACATTTGAGAGCTTCTTCTTTAGTTTCTTCTTATTAGTAAAATATTTACCTTCGTGGAAATATGAACCATCGTCGAAGGTAGCATTCGATGGCTGAGTTGTCGGCTCATGGGTTGGCTCTTCAATACCATGAGCCATTAGCATTAACACACCCTTGGTAGGAAGAAAACCTTTTGTTGGTTGACTCCCACTTGCTCTAGAATCAACACCGACTGGTTCCACTTTTTGATGTATTGAAAATTTCGATCCTGATGAACCGACATCATTTAGATTGATTTCAATAAAATTGACGTTCAATTAGTTCTCATGCAAACCACCTCCACCATCGTTCAAATAAACATCCATCATATCATCCTTTTCCTCATCAATGTCCTTGTCACTATTGTCATTAACAAACATCTTTAGGGTTGATGATAATCCTTTTAACGTGTACACATGTCTAATCATCTCGCATTCCAAGCAAATGTGAAACGTATCATCCTCCATGGTGAAAATCGGTTGGGTCTTTGTATGCATCCGTGGCAAGTAACTTAAGGATAATTTGAACATTCTCTATACTCAGTCCAAGTTTAACATAAATTTTGTCACGAAAAGTCATCAACGTTATGTTTTCCACAACCAAAATGGTCTTGCTCGAATTGTCTTTTACCTACTATACCCAACAATCCTCAAATTCCACCTACTTTCTGATCTCAAATAAAAAAAGCAACTTCATCTATAAAAATAATTAAAACAACAAATTATAAACAAAAAGATCAATAAAAATTAAAATATAACAAAACAGAAAAGACTAACCACACAATCTCTAGCCCGACTAGTTTAGTTGATGCAAAAAAAAAAAAAAAATAGAAAACATGAATTCTCTATTTGTAGCATCGATTGAACTAGTCGATCAAGGAATTATAGAGTCGTTTCCTTATAACAATCACCGACTGAAATAGTTGATTATGTATTCTGTCTTTAAACCCCTATAGTTTGTTTTGACTTATAGACTAAACTGAGTAATATTTGATCGACTGAACATTCGGTCCATCAATTGGACTGATAATCGGTCCACCTGTTCATACTAGATCTGTGACTCTAAACTATAAAATTGACTTCAAAACCCCGCCAAATCTAGATTTTACAATTCTAAATCCACTCTAAACTATCTAAACCCTTGAAACTAACATCAAATGCAACAAAAACTTCAAAAACAAAACTTTAATTTCAGTTTGGAGTTTTGATCTTTTCCTCCCAATTTTCAAGAGTTTCAAAATGAGCAAAATAGTTGCCTTATTTGCCTTGTTCTGCTGGCCGCCGTCATCCAATAAACCGCTATTTGTTTCACTCTTCAAATAAAAAATAAAAGTCCAATTTGAGTTTAACGGAAGAGGAAAGAATAGAGGAAACAAAAGGGAAAAAATGACAAAAAAAGGGATCGGTGAGGATCACAAAAAGGGAAAGAAGTTAGTTAAGATTAATTAATATATTGTTTATTTATTTATTGAATTATAGGATTACATAATAAATAAATAAAAATTATGAGTTATGATCTTAATTTTTTTCTTCCTCGGCTCATTTCAGCAATTTCAATATATATTTATTTAAACAGTAAGAAACTGTTTTTTAAAAATCTACTACTTTAGATTATATATATATATTGGCTTTTTGGTGCAAATGCCCTCCCAAACTTTACGCAATTTTATATGTTGACCCCTAAACTTGCAATTTGGTTCAAATGCCCCCTAAACTTGCATTTTATTTACATTTATGATGGAATAGAGAATGGACTTCAATTCCGTTTGTTTTAACCCTCACATGTGACTCATGCGTGAGGGTATTTCTGGAAAATTATAAAAAATAAACTCAATCCTTTTTTTTCTTCTCCAGATTTTTCTAAAATGGAATAAAAAACCACCAATTCTCTTGGAAATTGCTTGATTGATAGAATTCAATGGCTATTCCTCATCGAAACTAAAACAATTTTCTCACCCTATCAAAGGGATCCAAATGATTAGCCAAAAAAAAAAAAAGAGGTGGTCGTAGAAGCTTGGATTATCATCAACCTGCCTTAAACAAAATCGTGAAGATAAAATACCAAACAAAACATGCCACAATATAAAATTAACCCATGCCAGAATACAAAATTAATCTAATATATATATATATATATATAACAAAATTTGTTCATCTTCATCTATTTTAATAAACCAAGAAATTCTAAGGATTTAGCTCTCGAATCTATTGTAGCAACTGTAATGATCAAGAAAAATAACAAATAACCAGTCAATTTTCAGCTTAATAAGAATAAAAGTTTTGATGAGCCTTTCATAGTCAATTTTATGTCGATAATACTATCATCAACATGAAGAAAGTGAAATTGTTGAT
>WUAT03053452.1:0-13621 GCA_010015005.3 Ulmus americana
GATGGATATACTTTTTGGGGATTCCATCCAAATATTCCAATCCAAAACATTTTTCTTACTGTCTGGGAATTGGCAATACACCTATGTCAACCACACACTCTTCCCAATCCGCCGAGGCTACAACTATAGTAAGCAATTTTCCCAAAAATACTTTTTCCTTCATCCTTTGTTTGACTATTTGACTAACTTATGCCTCTATGAATTTCAGTGTCTGAAGATGTCGACCTCTACAATCCTAAGGCTCCAAATCCTTCAGAGGAAAGAGTAAAATTCCTCTAAAGGTTCATCCCGAAGGATAAGAACACTGCCATCCATATCAACCAGGTTATCGATCTTTCACCCTCTTTATTCTTTGCTGATGTACTCTGTATCTTCAGGTGCATAGCACTGGGCATCCCTTCCCCCTTATGAGGGATTCCCAAGAAATCCTTCAACGAGGTCCCTCCAAAACTTTTATTTTTGAACAATGCCCACACCTTAGAAATCTCAGCAATCCGAAGGCTATTTCCTTTGTTAACCTGGAGAATCGCCCCATCCTCCCCTTGAAGGATGAATTTGTGAAGGCTGAAACAATGATTGGTGAATTTCACCAAACCTCATCTGCTAAGCCTTTCCCCTTACTGAAGTCGAAAAAAATATTTTCCCCGTCCCTCTGAAGTATTCCTCACGCCCTTCATCCACTACCAAAACTTCGGACTCCCAACAAGCTTCAGAAGCTCAAGCTACTAACACACTCAAAGTACATGTCAAAAGAAAATCAAAGAGAAACTCCACCCCCTCCCTGTGAAGATGCTTTTGGGAGCTTCAAAGCAAACGGATTCTCAACCTGGAGGCTCTGGAGGGAAGAGTCTTGATTAATAACCCCCCAGAAGAAAGCCAAAATTTCAGACACCATAACTTTGGCAGTCCAATCAAGTGAGTATCCTCTATCTATTATCTTTCAGTCATATGCATATATACTCTTCTTTAATCTAGCTACCACTTTTCGATTCAGATCATCTGGAAAAGGTTCAAACTATAAACCTCAAGGAGCCAACCATTCCCTCTCCCAATCTTGATGCTCATCCGTCTACAACTGAAGACTTCCCATCTTCTTCGGTGACAGAAAAAAAAATCTTCCTCAGGGGAGAGCCTATGTTAGTGAAATTAAAGCCTTTTCTCCAGATTTTTACAACCTTCTATTGGACATCTCTTAACCTTTCTATACGAGGAGGGTTGTTGCATTAATCGTACAATGAGAAAGTAGAGATATTGTTGAAGGAGTTAGTAGCAGTCTAATTCATTTCTTCGGACTTCTTCTACAGCACTGGGAACGTGCGGAAGCTGGTGAAGATAGGTTAAAAGATGATGAAAGTAAACTCAAAGAAGCAGAAACTCAGGCCAACAACCTTTCCTGTGAAAGAGACCAAGCTCTTTCCTCTCTTGAACTTGAACAAAGCAAAATCACAACTTTAACTCAAGAGAAGCAATCAGCACTAGCTAAGGTTGACCAGCTTGAAATGAAGATGCGTGAAACGGAAAGAAAAATCTCATAGTTGGAGATAGATTTGAAGGTAATATACAATTCTGCCCCATCTCAGTTTGAATTTTTTTTATTTATTGCTTTTCTGAATTACTCTTTAATCTAGGCAGTGCAAGATGATAAAGCTTCATTGGAAGTGAAGCTTCATCAAACTTTAAAGGAGAAAAAGAGGAGAAGATCAAAGCCAAGTGTGCAAAAAATTTCGAACAGACTTTCGTATGCTCCTCTAGAACCGGAGTTCTTAATAGCTACAATAGTTTCAGGCTTGGGTGGGAGATGGAACTTTGTCCTCCAGAAGAATAGATAATATCTGGTCCTGATGTATACGAACTTCTCAATAATGTGGAAGCAAGCAACTACGACCAAACATATTATATTGTGAAGGAAGGCTTGCACATAAATTATGTTTTAGAGGTTGAAGAGGAAAACTCAGTCGAGGAAAAACTGAAGGATGCTCCTCCCAAAGCAGAGACGAATGATGATCCTCCGAGTTCTTCCAATGCTCCTGTGACTTTTTCAAGGACATTCGATGGTCTTCTGACCATCTCCTTCTCTCAACCTATTCCAAGCCTGGGGGCTACTCTCAAAGGATTGGCTAGACTTAAGACCTCTGAATGTAGGATTGATCTTGTTGATTAATCTTCAACATCAGTGACTGTCAACCTCTTAAGGACTCCTTCTACTCCATCAACTGCAATTCCTTCCACATCAAAAGACAAACATCCTTCAAGCCAAGGAGGTGTGGCCATTTAATTTTTTATTTTCTATGTATTTTAAAAAATTTGCGAACTTTTGTAAACTTTTCGAATTTCGTCATTAAGAATTGGCTTCTTTCATCTTTTTTTTTTATACTTGTTCAGCTAAATCTCAAGCACATATGATAAAAATTTTTGATCGTCCTATATGTCATTTCGGTCATAGTAAAAGGCTTCTTCCTCAAAATTTGAAGTTCCAATGAGACGTTCCCCTTGGATCTCAATGCATTCCTACGGTGGTCTAGTGTGAAGGGCCAAGTTCGAGAAGTTATCGGCATGCCTCTCCCACATACTCTCTTTTTATCGAAGCTTTGCTTTTACCAGAGGATTAGGCCATAAGAATATCTTTGGAGGGAATTAGCAGAGGTTTAGATATTGGTTAACTCTGAAATATGAAGGTTACTACTTCTACGAAGATTATCTTGATTACGTTACTCCAACCCTCCATCACTTAATTCCTCATCCTATGTATAACCCATATGTTTTCCTTTCCGATGATGAGATTGACTACGCACAAAGGATTATTTTTGTCAAATCCTCTAAGAAATTTCCTTCATCACCACTGAAGGAAGTAAATCCTCCTCCTTCAAAGGATCCTTCAGAGCCCATCACCTTTACGCTTCTAAAGAGACAACCTCCACAATTCCTTCAAGAAGACAATCCTCAATTATTCCATGCCCGTTTCTACACTCATGGTGAGAATCCTTCTATTATCTCTGCATAATTTCTTCATTGCAAAGAGAAGGATGTCCATACATCTCTACGATGGCATCTTCATTTGGAAAAAGGTACAACCTTTGAGCTTGGCACTAATGCCTCGTACCAAGAATATTCGAGTTAAAGGAAGAAAGATGAAGATGAGATTAATACCCTCCATCATTGGGGTCTCAAAGAAGGACCTTTTATCAAGACGATGCATTTTCCAAGTCTTCTCTTCAACGGCATGGAGTATAGACTCCTCCTCTAATCTCTTGTCATTAGCTTCATTTTTCTATGATATATCCTTGTACTCTTTATATGTTGAATAAAATTTCCAATTTTTTTGCCTATTGATTCACTTTCTTCTCTTTTACTCTTTACTTTACTTGTTCATTCAAGAAGCTTTAAATGAATTCCAAGTTCTTATATTCTTTGGTCATACGTTCATCTTCTGTCGACACATTTATCCTTCATTGAAGTGTTCGCCCTTTCTCAAAAAGTTCAATTTCTCTTGATGCCTTTGATCCGATGGATCACGCTTTCACTAGAGCTGACACCTTTGATGACACTTGAGGATATATTCAAGCTTCTTGTTTTGATTCTGAGGATCTTTTGGAGAAAGAGCAAATTGGATCTCATCCACTAATCGTTTTTGGTGCCAATCCTTCGAAATCCAAAGGGTGTTTAATCTTTTCATCAGGTATGATTCTTTTGGCAGCTCTGATGTTGACTGTTGAAATTGAGTTCTCCATACTTCTATTTGAATCTCTCATAATTCTTCATGCTGGGACATCTTTCAAAGAAGGACCTCGTAGTCGCCAATCCCTAGGATTTCTTTACGCTGAAGCACCCTCTAGAGTAGGACCTCATAGTCACCAATCTCCAAGACTTCTTTATGCCAAAGCATCTTCTGGAGAAGGACCGCATAGTCACCAATCTCTAGGACTTCTTTATGCCGAAGCATCTTCTGGAGAAGGACCTTATAGTCACAAATCTCCAGGAATTTTCCATGCCAAGTCATCTTCTAGAGAAGGACTGCATAGTCACTAATCTTCAGGGATTTTCCATGTCAAGGCATCTTTTGGAGAAGGACTGCATTGTCACCAATCTCCAGGAATTTTCCATACTGAGGCATCTATTGGAGAAGGACCTCATAGTTACCAATCTCCAAGAGTTTTCCATACCGAGGCATCTTCTGGAGAAGAACTGTATAGTCACCAATCTCCAGGACTTTTCCATGCCGAGGCATCTTCTGGAGAAGGACCTCATAGTCACCAATCTCTAGGAATTTTCCATGCCGGGGTATTTTCTGGAAAAGGACCACATGGTCACCAATCTCCAGGAATTTTCCATTCTCCATGGTACTTAAATTATTTGCATTTTGGCGGAGGATTAGCTTATTCTTTTCTCAATAGATAGCCATTAAATCATAAAGGAATCACAAGATCATGGAAAAATAAAATATTTTATTGATTGAAATTCTTGATTACATAGGGATCAGGATCTTCAGTCGAATGATCCTCAGTTTCTGCCTCATTAAAAACCTATTTCGAAAAACTCATCTGGGAGAAAACTGTACTGGGAAAAAATAGTACAGCTCCCCCTTCCTTTTCACAATCATTATTCAAAGAAAATACTTTTTCAAATACATTGCATTACATGTTCGAGGTACGTCCTTTCTTTTCTCAACTTTTGTCAGTTTATATGTCCCTTTTCCAAGTACTTCTTTTATTTCGAATGGACCTTCCTACTGTTCTCAAAATTTTCCCTTTTGAACCACTTTCGGGATCCTTTGGAGTACCCGTTCTCCCTTCACGAACCTTCACAAGTTTTTCTTCTGATCATAGAAGGCTCTCGCTTTTTGTTTATAAGCGACTCTCCTAATCTGAGCATACTCTTTAACTTCTTCAAGTAAGTCTAGATTTCTTATCAATCATCGTTGATTTTCTTCCACATTCTCAGTGACTAGATTTGTAACCTGGCTTTCATTGGAAGAATTGCTTATGTCCCGAATACTAAGGAAAATGAAGATTCATTTGTTCCCCTCTTCTTAGTTTTTCGTTGAGCCCGTAAAACCTTCAATAGTTCCTCAAGCCATCCTCCTTTCTTATCTTATAAATTTTTTTGGATATTGCCCACGATCATCTTGTTCATTGCCTCCACTATTCCATTCGCCTAAGGATGATATACTAGGGAGTAATTCACTCTAATGTTATACATATCGCAAAAGCCTTCAATCTTCAAATTATTGAATTGTGTTCCGTTATCCATAGTCAATGAGCTGGGCACCCCAAACCTGCACATGATGTACTTCCATATGAAAATTATCACGTCATTGGTGGTGACATTCGAATACGCTTCAACTTCAACCCAGTTGGTGAAATAATCTGAAGTCAGCAATTCGAAACATTTTCCTCCTTTGGCGATTGGAAGTTTCCCAACTATGTCTAATCTCCAACGTACAAAAGGCCAGGGGCTCACCACCAAATGACATGGCTCAGAGTGTTGATGAATTAAAGGAGCGTGTTTTTGACATATCTCACACTTCCTAGCATATTCCTTAGCATCTTGCATCATGTAAGGCCAATAGTAGCACCCTGTTATCGCTTTATGTGCCAAGGGCCTTCCTCCGAAATGGTTCTCGCAAACTCCGGAGTGTATTATTTTTAGTACTTCTTTCGCCTCCTCTTTCGAAACACATCTCAACAATGGTCCAAAAAAAGATTTTATGTATAGTGTTCCCCCCACTATGCTGAATCTTGCGGCTCTCATTCTCAGTCTTCTTGCCTTGTGCTTATCCTTTGGAAGGACTGACTCTTTGTAAATAATCTGTTATTTCTTTCATCCAGCATTGCTCACCCATTGGTTCATATGGGACATCTACCATGTTTACTTCCAAGGTTACTCTTTCGGCATTTTTCCAAGGTCATCACTCTTTATATTAATACTTCCTTTTCTGGTATACTCTCCATAGGCTGCCCCCTTTGTAAGTTTGTCAACACTGGCATTCAGCTCTCTTTTCACCACTTGCACTTTAAAATTTTAAATTGTGATATGATTAATTGGGCTTTGTCACAATAATTCTTCATCCGGGACTCTTTTGCTTCAAATGTTCCATTAAGTTACCCTGAGACCAATTCCGAATCCACATTTACCTTCAAGTATTGAGCTCCCAGCTTTAACACCAATTCCATCCCGTAAATCACTACTTCATATTTTGCTTCATTATTGGTTAATTTATATTCTAGTCGTATTGCCTCCTTAATTAGAACTCTAGAAGAATTTTCCAACACCACACCGATCCCTACCCCATCTTTCTTTGAAGCCACATTAATGTTTAGCACCCATTTTATTGTTTCTTCTGGGAGATCTATTTTTTCCTTCCCCAGTGGCTCAAAGGATTATATTTCAACTAAAAAATCAACTACCACTTGACCTTTCTTCGCACTTCTTGGCACATATTTGATGTCATACACTCCTAGTTCAATTGCCCACTTGGTAAGCCGTCCCAACAAATTAGGCTTTGAAAATATCTAACGTATCAGACAATTGGTCATCACCACAATCGTGTGAGACTTAAAATAATACCAGAGTTTTTTCTTTGCTGTCATTAGAGCTAAAACCATCTTCTATATTGCGTTGTACCTTGTCTCTGCATCTAGGAGCATCTAACTTGTGTAAAACACATGATTTTGCATTTTTCCCTCCTCCTTTATTAGCACCACACTTATGGCTACTTACGAGACAGCTAAATATAAGTAGAGATATTTTCCTTCTTTCGGAGCTGAGAGAATTGGGGTCGTGCTTAGATAACTCTTCAATTCTTTGAATGCTGGGCTTTGTTCTTCTTCCAATTCAAAGGTTGTTGATTTGTTTAATGCTCCGGAAAAAGGGCTTACATTCATCTGACATCTTTGAAATGAATCGACTCAAAACAGCAACGTTTCCTGCTAAACTTTAGACATCTCGGACTGTTTTTGACTCTTCTATTTTTGAAAAAGTTTTTATCTGGGTTAGGCTTGCCTCAATTCCTCTCCTACTCACTACATGGGCCAAAAATTTTCTGGAAGATACGCTAAAAGTGCATTAAATAGGATTAAGTTTTATCTTGAACCTTCGGAAGATTTGTAATACTACCACAGTATTTCTAATGTGATCTTGAGCTTTCTTGCTTTTGATTACCATATCATCTATATATGCTTCCATTGTGTTAGCTATTAACTTTGAGAACATTTTGTTCATCAATCTTTGCTAGGTTGCCCCAGCATTTTTCAATCCATTTGTCATCCTTTTATAACAATAAATTCCTCTTTCGGTGATGAACACGGTGTGGATTGTATCATTCTCTTTCATTTGGATTTGATTATAATATGTGTCAAGAAAACTCATTCTTTCAAATCTAGCAGTTGCATCCACCAGCTGATCTATCTTTGGCAAAGGAAAGTTTTCCTTCGGGCATGCTTTGTTCAGATTGGTAAAGTCGATACAGATTCTCCAGTTGCCATTCCTTTTCTTTACTACTACCACATTGGAAAACCATTCATGATATTGACTAGATTCTATAGCATCTGTCTCCATCAGCCTATCAACTTCGTCACTGATGATTTTATTTCTTTCTAGAGTGAACCTTCTTTGTTTTTGATGTACCGAAGGGAATGTTGGATCTAAATTCAGGCAAAGCTCTGCTTCCGAAGGATCTATTATGGGTATATCTTTGTGAGACCAAGCAAAAATATCTTTGTTCTTCCGAAGAAAATTTGCCAGTCATTCCTTCTCTTCTTTCCTCAACAGGGCACCCATCAATACTTTATTTTCTGGATCTTTTTTATCTAAGGAGACTTCTACGAGTTCTTCAATTGTGGTCTCTGGCTCATTGAATTCATCCTCTATCTTCATCAAATACATTTATAGTTACCCTTTTGATTGTTATTTAGCCTCGTCCTTCGAAAAATCTTCTTCCATTTTTGACTTTCTTTTCTCCATATTTTTAATCTAGTCTTCAGATAGCCTCATAATATTTCCTCCGGTATTGACATTTGAAGCATTTTTGGTTTTGGGTAGGTCTCCTTTGATGTCAATTATGTACAATCCATCGAGGGCCTGACACCTTAAGACCTGATGTAAGGTCAACAACACTCCTCTGATTGCATGGATTCATTCGCAACCCATGATCACATTTATCACCGGAGAAATGTCGATAATGAAGAAAGTAACCATCAAAATTCGATCTGCATCATAAAAGGGTAGAGCTATTGTTCCTATTGGCATGACTTTTGTTCCATCAAAGGCATGGATTTGCACTTTCACCTGGGAGATTGATTTTTCATCGATTCTCATCCTTTGCAGAGCCTCCCAAAAGATGATATCCGTACTGCTTCCTCCGTAAACCAATTCTGGAGACACTTTGCATCCTCGATTCTTAGCTTGATTATTAGAGGATTAACGTGGGGAAGTTGACAGTTTCCAAATCTTTGTTAGAAAAGACAACTGTCACTAATTTTTGTTGTGTATCTCCTCTAGAAATTGCACACACACATATCGACCAAGGGCTAGTGCTTTCAAGTTACTTTATGTTCCTCTTGCAGCATAGTCTTCATACTTCCTTTCCTTATCCTCCACTGCCTTCCTCACATAAGATACCACTCGGAGATTCTGAGCTGATCCTATGGCTTCTGCGTCTTTTGAATTTCCTCTAGTTGCTATTCTGATTGTCAGTCCTTCGAAATTCCAGATTTCTTTTCTTAATCCTATGGGAACTTTCTTTCTCAAATACTTTAACAATTCTCCTTTTTTCATCACGCTCTTGATTTGGCCGTAGAGGTTCCTACATGCAGCTAGGGTGTGTCTGTAGTCATTGTGAAAAATGAAAAATTGCCCCCTATCCTTCACGTGCTCCGGGATGTTGTACGGCTTGGGTCGGCAGAAGATGTTTTGGTCTTTGAGTTCTGCGAAAATCTTTTCTTACGGGATGGTGAAGATACAATCAAAATCATCATCTTCCCTCCTAAATCTTTTTGTAGGGTTACTTGAATATTTTGTATTCTTCCTTTTCTCTCTCGATCCATCTCTAGGAGGCCTGGTTGTTCTCTTATTTGGCTTGGTTCTTCGGTCAGTGTCCTTGGAGCTTCTTGTTCTTGAATTATTATGTGACACTGCAATTTCCGCATTCTTTGCAATTTGTTTCCTCTTTTCAACAAATCAAAGGATTCCTTCAGCTCTAGCTCTCATTTCATTCAAGTCATATGGCGAGGATTCCAAAAATATTTTGTGGAGCAGAGACCTTTTCACTAAACCTTAGACAAACAAATTGGCCGCTTGTTTGGACTCTAAATCGAAGATTTGGCTAGCCAGCTCCATTAACTTCTCCATATAACATCTTGGCGATTCATCATATCGTTGTTCAATGTGTAGGTCTGCCATTGACTTTTGCTGATGATAGTTACTATGGTACTGTTCTAGGAATTTTCACCCGAAACATTCGAAGCTCTCAATTGATCCTTCGAATAACTGGCTAAACTAAGAAAGGGCTTTTCCAGTGAAAGTATTCACAAATAGTTTGCAAGTTAAGGCTTCTAAAATTCTTTCTAACAACATTCATTTTTTGAAATGCAACAGATGAACCATTGGATCTCATTTTGCTTTGTACTTTTCTACCATGGGAAGATTAAAGTCCTTTGGATTCTCTTCTTTTTCTATCCACTCTACAAACAGATACATGGTTATCCTTCTCATGGTCGTTGCTGCTGGATCTGTCAAATATGGCATATAGATTCCTCCAATTCTTTTTGCCACTACTTCAACCAGCCTTTCGTTTAATCCTTCAAA
Organism: Ulmus americana; assembly: GCA_010015005.3. Classification (NCBI taxonomy): domain Eukaryota; kingdom Viridiplantae; phylum Streptophyta; class Magnoliopsida; order Rosales; family Ulmaceae; genus Ulmus; species Ulmus americana. The sequence goes on from WUAT03053452.1 coordinate 9,802, forward strand.
AGTCATTCTTCCTGTCATCTTCGTCCCTAATCAGATTTTTTTTTTTTTACAGAACTTTCAGATTCCTATGTTCTTTTGTGAAGCTTCTTCCACCATTCTTAGTGCAAGAACTCCCCATATCGAAGATCTCCACTTTCTTATTTTTCTTGCTATCTTTCACCTTATCGCAACCATCTTCTTGTTTCTCGTTCTCAGTCTTAGCTTTTTCTTTATGTCTGTCTTCATCTTCTTCTTCTCATTAATCCATTTCTTCCTTCTTTTCCAAATTTTCATTATCCATGTTAATCTAAGCTTTGATCAAGCTATTTTCATACTCTAGAGCATCTAGCTTTTCGTTAAATTTCTTTTGCATGTCGAGCACCAGTTCCATCGTGGCTTCAATCTTTCCTTCGTATCCTTGGATCGCTCGAAGGATAGGGCAAAGACCCGTACTTTTCATAATCATTGTAAAGACACGTACTTTTCATAATCATTTCATACTTCTGTTTTGAAAATTTGAGGCCAAATATTTTTTTTTAATCATATTAACACTCAGAACGTTACTAACTTGTAATCTATTTTTTTTAAATGGTTTTCAAAAGTAATTTTAATTAAAATATTTTTCTATAAAACTTTATAAAAACAACCTTTTATTTTATATTATCATGAAACATTTTTCTATAAAACTTTATAAAAATAACTTTATGTTCCAAACTATCATAAAACATTTTTTTATAAAACTTCATAAAAACAACCTTTTATTTTAAATAATCACGAAGCATTTTTCTATAAAACTTTATAAAAATAAATTTATGTTCCAAATTATCATAAAACATTTTTAAAATTCTTTCTTATAAAATAGTCAAATTACGTTTATAATTCTGAAATAATATACTTGATATTCGACGAATATTACTATGATATATTTATGTTGACCAAATCTTGAATAGTAGTTGTATTAGACTATCTTAGATAAGTCCTAAATAATAGTCATAACAAAATTTATGTTACACAAATCCCAACTAATAGTCATAAAGAAAATACGTTCCATAAGGCAAGTAATACAACTGAATTGACATATAGTTTTCAATATCAAGTTATTTTAGTAATTTCATACTAAGAAAATACCACTGCAGAGAAAGTGACAATACCCCATACCCAAACCATTTCAAGAATACCATACTTGTCTGCGATTGATCCAGTCCTACTTCAGATTTATAGGTTGCTTACCCCTGTCGCCTGTAACACGAACAGACAACATGAGCTTTTGCTCACCAAGTACAAGACTGTTTGTATTCAGTATACACATTCATAATGAAGACAAAAATAACATAACACATATTCATAAAATATTTTTTAAAACTTTATTTTTTTGAAAAACTTATCATTCTTGTTCATGTGGGCCTTGTGCCGTACCAGTGCGCACATACAAAAGGGGAATCGAAGGGAGCGACCCTTCTGATATCACCCACAGTCTCAAACTTATTTTCATATGTTCCCTTAGGTCATAACATACCTCCCTTAGGTCGGAGGGTTGGTACAACATTAAAAAAAAAATTCATAAAAACTTACTTACACTACTAGAAAAAAGCCTTTTTATCGCAAGTGAAAAATGCGATCAAACTCTAAGGCAACGTTTTATCAAATGTTGTATGATCCACTGTGATTAAAAGTCTTGGAGAGTTTATCGCATTTTTTAATTGTGATAATAAATGTGATAGAAATATTTTTTATCGTGTTTATAAAATCTTATATAAACTATTGGATAACAAATTTAGTACGTCATTCTTTTAAAATACTAGTCACATATTATGTCTTTGTGATCACATTTTAAAAACCTGATAACTATTTTAAAAATATGGTAGACCAACGTTTAAATCACATTTTTAAATTATGATTTTATATTTTTAATGAGCTTTTTTGGTAATATCATGTTTTATTTTATTGTCATGTTTTATTTTATCGCATTTTTCAAATACATGTCACATAATTAGTATTGCAATCAAAATTGTCATATTTCCAAATTAGATTGTGCAAATGAAAAGCAATTCTTAAAAATAACATAAAACTAAATAAAAACAAAGTATTTAATTACATATATAAAGGTTCTCAAATCCATAAGTAGCAAAGTATTTAAATACACTTTCACCAAAGCAATGTTCTATATTGATACAATTGAGTTCTACAAAAAAATTATTTGGGGCAGAAGAGAAAAGTGAATTGGAAAAATCTCAATTGTTGCTTCAATCATCCAGTAAACTGCCAAAAAAACAGAGTTACAATGTTGATAGGTTGAACTAAGCACTATATAAATTACAAGCAAACAACATTAACCCATCAAGCTAACATTCATCAATACAAAATATTAGAAAGAAAATCTTTGCCCTCCTAATTCAACAATCATTGGGATGTTTGAGGTACACCCTATCAATGCTTACAATAACAGCCTGCAATATAATGTTTAAGTCCAAACAATAATGATGGAACAAAGGAAAAATGAGCATTCAAAAATGAGAGCTCAATTGCATAGACAAATAAAAACAATAAGTGAGTAAATATAAGGAAAAAGAATATAAATGAGCAAGGACAGATACATCTACTAGTAGAAAGTAGGTTACCTAATTTCCATAAACTTTAGATATTTACTCTAAACTGCTCTTTCCAGTTTTAACGTAATAAAGCAGTAGAGTTAGAAGAGATAGATACAAGTCTAAATGCAGAAAGAAAATAACGTAGCTGGAATATACTCTAGCTCCTAAATACTCTTCTGCACATAAAATGCATCACTTCTAATAAAAATCTTGTTAACACTAGATCTAAAATATTCTCAAGCAAATTCTAAGCTAGAATATGCCTGTAAAAAGAAGGAAAAATATATATAGCATTAAAACATAGATCTAAAAGTGATACTAAAGAGAATACTTCCCATTCAAGTTCGTAAAATCTCTAATTCCTCCTCTAACTATCAATGGTACAAAAAATATTGTCTGATGTGTATTAATACCTATGTAGCATAGTAATAGATTAGTTGGGGAAAAAAAATAAAAGAATATAATACTTCATATGCATCATGGGGTATCAGAGCTTAAAATGCACCACCTTAATGGCTGATACAACATTTAATCAAACAGTTATCAAACATCTAAATTGATATCTATGAAGGAAGGAGTATTGTGCTTTTAAATAAATAAGATACTGAGCCTAACAGTGACTTTATCAGCATCAACATGAGTAACTAAAACATCCACAATATAAATAGAAAAATTATCAGTAACATATACTAAGCAACTCGATTTAGAAAATTAGTAATCAACTACGACTAACCACACAAAGATTACCTTCTAATGAATCCTAACAAATAAGAGACAATACACAATAAGAAATCTTGAGCTATGGACAAAATTTTAAGTTGAAATGAACGTAATAAATTGCATTAAACAAAACTCACAAATCTATTTGGTAACTAAGAAAACTCCACATAACATAGTTGTAACTAGACACTAAGTTAAAGATTTTAACTTTAGATTGTAAACCATAAAAATGTTTTAATCATTTTGCATTAGTCCAATAACATAGGCTTACAAAGGGTAAATCAGTCTTACAATAAGCAGAGAAGCTTTTGTTAAAATGCCACAGAGAATAAAAAATTAAATTTCAACTCCTACTTACACGACAAAGAACCAACTACATTTAAAGAATTGAAAAGGAAGCAATGAATACCAACTTTCTCGTTGAGAGAGTAGAGTGACTTTTCATAAATCAGGGCATGGTAAGAGCTCCAGCCACAATTTTTGTTTCTGAACGGAAAATAGGGTATGGAAAGAGCTCCAGCCACAATTTG
>WUAT03053563.1:0-13616 GCA_010015005.3 Ulmus americana
ACCCAAAAATCATAACATGGATAGCGGATAAAATATCCATAAACAGGACACAAATCAATCTCTGTAACAGAAACAGGGAAACAAATCTAGCTCCATGATCAAATAGAAACCACAAATCACCCAAAAAATTCAAAAAATATCCAAAAATCCATCAGAGAAATCACCCAACAAATCTAAAAATTCTCATAAAATCCATCAAAGAAATCAGAGGTAGTAAGAATATCGAACGGATCAGAGAAATTTACACATAGAACGCAAAAATCAACATAAAATCCAAAAAACAAAAAACAAAATCAATCGAAACAAAGAACAACCCAAGGCCCTAAATTTCGGCTAAATCGAGTTGTTCAACAAAGGTTCTGTACCTCGTTGGAGCTCGTGGACGAAAGGGGTAAAAGTATCTCAGAGAAGGAGATCGGAGGATGGGGTTGGGAGCGGGGAAGTGCAGTGGGTCGAAGAATAGGGGAGCACTGAGGAGATCGGTTTAGGGACGACCGATAGCGTGGAGAACATCGCCAGAAGTCAGCTCCCACACAGGCCGACGCTAGCCAAGGCACGAATCGAAGGTCGCCCAAGGGAGCGGAGGTGAGGCAGATCGCGGGTGAGTGAGGAGAAAAATGGATCAAGACTGAAATACTGGCAGAACCGAACGGAGGTCTTCGGTGAAGGGAGTTGCACGGCGAAAGGGCCGAAGGTGATTTGGAATGACAGTTGAGAGAGGGCAATTGCAGATCGTGGAGTGAGAGGAGGGATATGAGTGGAGTGGGTTTTTGTAATAGTGCAAAATAGGATACTTAGTACTGCAAGTAATCAAAGCCAAACAAGAGTAATAAGTGAAATACTATATACGCTACTTGAAGTAACGAACCAAATAGGCGCATAGTTTAGTAGGCTTTTGAATTTTCACAGAAATATAATTTATTTTATTCATCTCCAAATCTATTTGGTAAGATTGGTCAGAATTTGAGACCTTATATATTGAATATACATTAGTGACGACATTAACATATGTTTATGTTGTGCGATGACAAAAAGCCACCTGTCCAAAAACATGACGTCCTCCGGCTTGCGCAAATTTATTATAATTGTTAGGGAAAGTTTTAGCCAAATCCAAAATATAAAGAAATTAAGAAAATATATTAGAATAAAGATCCAAAGAGTTTAACACATCTATAGAGACTAGGATCATCATATGCCAAACACCTAGCACTAAAACAAAACAATAAATTCTTTGTTTGGAATATTTCACTTAAATTTTTTAAATTTGAAAATTTTTACATGTGGTGCTGAGCAAAGAAGCTGTAGGTCAAGTTAGTGACGTAGAACCACATTTTGGACCACATTTTGGTTGTTCATAAAAGTGAAAATAATAATAATAATAATTCACAAAAGATACAGTTGGACCACATTTTGGTTGTTCCATCAACTCTTCCAGAACCAATCAAATATAAGAAGTATCCTCTCTGTGAAATTAGCATATCACTCGTGGGGACACAGCCCCAGCTCACAACAACCCTTCTTTTGCCGTTTTCTTTCCCATCTTTTCTTGGTTTATAGCTTATTTACAACTACATCAAGAAAACCTGCAAACAAATAAGATAATTCGTGGTTAAGAATATATATATCCCATAATTAAGCTGCAGTGGAAGTTGAAAAAAACAAACAAAAAAAAAATTATAGTTACGCTTCTGAATTTAGACAGAAATATGTGATTATTTAATTCTAAACTATAGCTTAATTTATTTTATTTATCTCCAAATCTATTTGGTATGATTGGTCAGAATTTGAGACCTCATATGTTGAATGTATATACATTAGTGACGACATTAACATGACGTCCTCTTGCTTGGGCAAATTTATTATAACTGTTAGGAGAAGTTTTAGCGAAATCCAAAATCTAAAGAAATTAAGAAAATGTATTAGAATAAAGAATTCCAAATAGTTTAACACACCTATAAAGACTAGGATCTTCATATGCAAAACACCTAGCACGAAAAAAGAAAAAAAAAGAAAAGAAAAAGAAAACAATAAGTTAAATTTTTATTGTTTGAAATATTTCACTTAAATTTTTTTAATTTGAAATATTTTACAAGTTATTTCTTTCTTGGAGGCTTGTGGCAAAAGTAAGGAATAAAATATAAAAATACTATCATAGTTGAACTTTTTTTGTTTTGTTTTGGTAAATCATCATACTTGAACTTTTATTCTGTCTTAGGACACTACGCATGTTATGACTAATTTTAGCTAATAATATAGAATTTTGAAATAAATTTAATTTAGAAGAGTTAATCAAGTTTAGTAATAACCGAATAAAAAAAGTTATATGAGAAAAGATTTTCAAAGAAATATCTTGAAATTTTTATTATCTCTTGAAGAAACAAGATGTACTAAATTCTCAATCAGAGCGATTGAGGTTGCTTATAAAGATGAAATAAGTATCGAGAGTTGTTGAAAGAAAGAAAGTTAGAAATAATCTAGAATACATAAATGTTTTGCCTTATTTATAGGAAAATACTTTGAAATATAAAACAATATAAATACAAATATCTAGTGAAGTGACCTGGACATTGTTTGAGTAAAAATCCATATTGATCATTTTACCCTCCACACGGGTTAGGTAGCCTTGTGCCATGTCATACTACGGTTGGGTTCAATGTCACGGCTCATCCACGTGGGTTCAACGTGGCAGCCCACTTCCTTAGTTTAGCTTCAGTTGACTCTACACTAGGCTCATTTTACATGTTACGCACTCTATGGGCCAGTCCAATTCACGAGTCGCTCCACTCTACGATACAACCCGCTCCACAGGCCGGGTCATCCTACGGGTCGGTGCACTCTACAGCTCGGGTCAGGTCAGCGTACGGGTCACCTTCTAATGGGTAACTCTTGACTTTTCAGCTCACTCTATATTAATTTCTCATGGGGATTACATAACATTGAGTGCTCCCTTGATGGCCATCAATGCTCCATTATGGCCATCAGCTCATGACTCTTTGGTCTACTAAGAGTAGAGCCAACAACTAGTCTCATTAATGAGTGTAACTGCTGACTCCTCACATTACCTCATTAAGAGCCTTCTTGACTCCCCACTTCTTATATATACTTGGAGCATCCTCCCCAAGGGGGGATGGTCTCTTCATCTCCTAGATCGCACATATGATCCTTGGCATGCCCTTTATCCATTGAGAGCTCTCCATATTCTCCAGAGTTGGTACCAACGTTCCTCCAATTCCCCATCTTAGATCCTTCAACAGGAAACGCCGCCGCCGTAGTGTCAAGTTCTGGCTTGCCTACCGCCTTCCACCGAGCCCAAATCTCCTAGTCACGGTAATGCTTATATGTCTCTACATATTCCCTTGGATCTCATCCTCACTTCTGTTATCTAACTTGACCATCGGAGTTCCTTTAGCCGGCACCCCTCGGTGTTAACGACTTCACTATCACATCTAATTTCTCTATTTCACATGTTAAACAGGTTGTCGATGGCTCCAACATCACAATAAATTCAATTGTAAAATCCAACCCTCGATAATTTGGCGCCCACCATGGGGCCTTGATAATTCATCTTCCACAACTAACATTTCTCCATGGAAGATAGCTCAGACGTTCCACACACTATCGACCTCGTGGCTTTGACTGCTCAAGTCCAAGAAAACTTCAATTGCTTCATGACTTTGGAGGATGGGAGCCTAGCTCTACGCATAGAGAATAACACTCTCCAAGAGCATGTCTAGCGATTCATCGTTGTTAAGTCTACACCTCAGCAGCATCATAACTCCAGGTTCTGGACCTCGGTTCCTCCAATGCAACCACTCGTCACTCCGGAACCCGGGAGCACCTCCAATCAGCCTCTAGGCCTTCAGTTTATTGTCATCAACGGCTCCACGTCCGCTCCACTCACCAGTCCGCTGGTCATAGACGGCTCTACGCTAGTTCTTACTAGCTCTACGGTCGACCTTGCCATGTCTCAAGCCATGTTAGTTGGGTTCCTATCATTGCACGCTACATCAAACCAGCTCCTGCAATTAACCATGCTATCGACCTACTAGCCAGTGTCTGCATACAACATTCATACTCCACTCTACACTCCACTTCTAGCGATGGTTGGTCCAATCTACCAGCCCCTTTCACCTTTCACTAGTGTCGTTAGCCCGACTCTACATACTACGGGTGGAGGACCAGCGCCTCCATTCACCAATAGCGTAGGCTTTTTCTCCTCTGCTACCACTCCCATTGAGCAAGCAATGGTGAAAAGGCTGACTGTGATGAAAGCTATGATCCAATGGATCCTCGGAATTCCTATTCCACTCAAGAAGAGTCAGCCACATAGCTACGTTGACTCTCCATTTGTAGACTCCATCTCCCTTGTAGAAATGCCCAAGAAGTTCTCATTTCCCAACATGAAAGTTATGATGGCACTACAGATCCCACAATGCACATTGCATCCTACAAGCAATGCATATTCATTGCCGCCATACCACGAGAGCTCCGTGAGGCATGCATGTGTAAGAGCTTTGGGTCCAGCCTGATGGGACTAGCCCTCCAATGGTACACCAATCTACCAAACAACTTCAACTCCTCATTCACTCAGCTCATAGACACCTTCGTAGAGCAATTCGCCAATAGCAAAAAGCTAGAGAAACTCTCCAGAGACCTTTACCGTGTCCTTCAACATCATAGCGAGCCACTTCGCGACTATATAAGATGCTTCAACTGAGATAAGTCTCCATTCCATTTTGCAACCAAGAGACCACAATTAACGTCTTCCAGAAGGGACTCCTCCCTAATAGTGAGCTCTACAAGGAGCTCACCAAGTTTAATTACACCACCATGGAAGACATATTAGCCCAAGCTTGGGTCAAGATCAGATGGGAGGAATACGAACTCCATTGTAGCCGTCGTACATCCTACGACAGTTACACTGAGGAATGGCATCCCAAGCGACCCTTCCAATCATTCGACAAGTGAAACAACACCTATTCATCCGAGCCTTACTCTACAGCTCCGCAGAAGGGAGCACGCGACACTCGTCGTCAACTCTACAATCCCTCGACCAGGTCGAGTGCACACTCTAGGCTCTGGCCAACCACACCCAGATCCCCGAGTACAACCTCAATGTCGAGCACGTAAAGGTAGTATCCATCATGAAAGGCATGGGCAACGTCATGAGATGGTCCTAGAAGTCCAAAACCCGGATCCGAAGCATGACACTACCAACTGGTGTGAGTTCCATGCCGACCACAGCCACTCTACTCCAAATTGCATCGTTCTACACCTAGAAGTCGCCGATCTTCTCAAGAGGGGGCACCTCCAAGATCTATTCTCTGACAAGGGGAAGGGTAAGCTCACTTTACGTGACTATTACCAAGTAGACCAGCCTACTAAGCCAATCCTTGAGAGGATTGTGAATGTCATCATGGGTAGTTCGGAGGTGAGCGGTATCACCTACTCTGTCGCCTAATGGCACACAAGGGTTGCAGTTAACCTGGAGACCAACTCTCCCACATCTCCATCCTACACTGCATTCAATAAGGTTATCTTCTTCGTGGACAATGAGGATTCTACACTCATCAATCATTATCATGATGCCCTTATCATCTCTCTACTCATTGCCAACTATAGGATCAAGATAGTCTTAGTCGACAATGGCTCATCCACCAATGTGCTCTTCCTCAATGCCTTGAAAGAGATGAAGATTAAAGAGTTGCACATCCACTGCCACTCTACAATCCTCGTCGGATTCAGCAGAGAGCAGAAGTTTACCTTGGGGGACATCACTCTACTAGTCTATGTTGGGGGAGTGAACCTCTACATCACATTCATAGTGCTAGATAGCCCTTTAGCCTATAACATGATCCTTGGAAGACCATGGATCCATGTAATGAGGGCAATCACCTCCGCTTTCCATTAAGTCATCAGGTTCCTTACCAAGTGGGGAGTTAAAGAAATCAAAGGTGAGCAAGGTGTGTCACGCAACTATTTGGGCCAAATTTCGTATTTCCTATTTTACCCTTCTAGCGGGTACAGCTAGCAACTCACCACGACATTTCATGATGAAAGTTCACTATCACGGCCCTTCATGTGGGTTCAACGTGACGACCTGTTCCTAAAGCCCACCTCGGGTCCTACGTCAAAAGCCTATACGACTTACATCCATGGCCTATCTCATGAAAGGCTCATTCGCTTGGATGGACCACTTGTGAGTTACTCACTCGATGAGTCAGCCCAGCCCATAGGTCATTCCATTCTATGGTACACTTAGCCCCATGGGCCCAAGTCATCCTACGAGTCGAGTCACACTCTACGGGTCAAATCAGCCCACGAACTAGGGCATCCTATCAAGTGGGTCGCTCCATGGGTACAGTTAGTTCCCATTAAGTCTCTTGACATTCCTAGACTTCACCATGTAACTTCCCATGTGAGTTAAATGACATTGAGAGCATATCATGGCCTTCAATACTCCATTATGGCCATTAGCTTTGTAACTCCTTACAACCTAACGATCCCCATAACTCTCCATTATGAGACCCTTGGTCTCTCTCACTCCTCTATCAATGAGACTCTTTTTATCCCTTTCTCAGCATCTATAAGTATCCAAAGGGACACAACCTTTAGGGGACTCTTGGATCTATCTCACTAGACACTCTTAAACTTTTGGACTACCTTTGATCATCTCCATCTGGTCCTCTTTCTTTCCTCTCAGCTCTTATTTGAGGGTCTACGTCTTCCTTCTCCTACCAAGAAGCTCTCACCAGACTATTGGGTTCCCACACACCGCCGTAGTGCCAAGCCCGTATTGCCTACAGCTACCATCGTGCCATAGACTCCCGGTCACGGTAACATCTTCTTTTGCTCCTTAATATCTCTTTGATATCACTTTGCACCCTCACGAGTCCTTCCTATGATCTATGTACTGACTTGACCGTCGAAGTTCCTTTGGCCGGTACCCCCCGGTGTCAAGGACTTCATGATCACTATCTGATTCTCTGTCTCGCAGATCAAATAGGTTGCCGGTGGCTCCAACATACCACGAGAAATTCAATTGTAGAAATCATCCCCTACAATTATCCCCCATAAGGATTGGAAATATCTCCAGCTAAACCCAATGGGTACATCTGCTAAAGTTGTGGGGGAGATTCAGTCAATATTAAATGGTGATAATAAAAAGGTATTTGATGATGAAATGAGGACACGATGCTTGTTTATAATTTTAATATTAAGCATGCGTGTTTATTAATTATTATTTAAATTACAAACACAGGTTGAACTTTTTATGAAGTACAATGTTGGCCACTTCCTACCTTTCCTTGAAGTCAACATCAGCTTTTGGGCAAAGTTGATTCACTCGGTGCTTATCCACCAAGTCTATAATCCGAAAGCAAATGAGATGACGTTTCTATTCGGTGGGAAGAAGATGAGGTTTGGGTGCCGTAAGTTTTTCATTATCACAGGATTGAAGTATGCCAGTAAGGAAGAGATTATTGGCGGTTCAAATAGGCTTGTCAATAAGTACGTGAAAAAGGGGAAGTTAAAGCAGCAAGAGTTGTTGGAAGCATTCCAAGATTGTGGTATTCCTGGTAACAAGGTGAAGCTAGGGGTGTCATACCTGGTGGAGAGCCTAGTATTTTCCAAGCAGCCCAAAACCCTTGCTGACCCTAGAATCCTAGCTATTATTAATGATGTGGGTGCGTTCAACAAGGTTTGTTGGGGAAAGTTGAGCTGGGATTTCTTGGTCCCAAAAGAATCAATGTTTAAAAAAAGGGATAAGTTTGAGGGTGGGTACTCCTTGCACGGCTTCTATGACACCGTATCCATCTTTGCAATGGAAACCATTCCAGAGTTTCAGAAGGCTGGAGTGAAGAGGATCTGGGATGACGGGTTCCCGAGGATCCTTAACTGGGGCATGGGTTGTAAGGGTGGCTATAGTACTCTTGTAGCTACCATCTTTAAGCAGGTATTTTTATTTAACTGTATTAGTTAGTCATAAAGTTAACAAGATGTGGCCACAATATTTGATAAAATCTTTATTTTGTAGCCATTGAGTCCGAGAGAGATAAAGATGGCCAATGAGGAAGCCAAAAATCCCAAAATCGATGATCGACTGAGGAGTTGCGAGAATGTGGCTTCGAAATCGGTAAACAAATGTTCTTCATATTTCATTGTTTAATAAATTTTAAACAAATTTGTTGGGAACGAAGTCATGTTTCTCACATATGCAATTAAACTACAGGTGCTGGAGAGAATAGCCACTATGGAGAAAAACATGGAATATATGCGGGGAGTGATCACTCAGCTGTTCGCTTCTGCTAGTGAGGAGAAGAAACAAAATGAGAGAAAGATGACAGAGCAGGAAAAACAGTTAATGGTTCGTCAGCGATAGGTCAAACCCACGAATCTTACTCCTGAAGAGCAAATGAACTTCACAATGTGTGTTGTGGATACATTTGATTGGTGGCACTGTTTGAGGACATCAGATGCATGGCTCACAGATAAGGTTGGTCTTATATCTATGAATTAGTTGTACAGGTTTTGCTAATTTTTTTTTATTTTTGGTTCGTTTTATAACGTTTACATTGTTTGTTTTGTAGGAGATCGACATGCTTCTATATTACATCACGCAAAAGCAAAAATACTTGCCAGAGAAGTTCGATGATCAGGAAATGTGCGGCAACACTCTCATAAACACCTTGTTCTGTGCAAACAGTGTCACGATGTGGACACCAGTTACTTGTCGTTGAATTAGCTGAACGTACATTGGTTTCTAGCTACCATCCATTTGAATGAATGGCAGATTGAGGTATATAATTCGTTCTACTCACTGCAACAGAAGGAAGAAAGGTTGAGTGTCGTAAGACCACTCGCCTCAATGCTTCCACACAAGCTGGAAGCTGTGCAATTTTTCAAAGAAAGAAGCAAACTAGCAAAGTATAGACGGTTACAAATGAGCATAATGTACAATAGGAAGGCCTACCCACAAGAATCTGTGTAATTCATATACCTTATTTGAGTTTTTCTGTTATGTCTCATCAATTATTATGCCAAACATAGTAACCGGGTAATTCATTACAGGTTGGACTGTGGATTCTTTATGGTCAAGTTCATCGAGTTTTTGTTGGCCAAGGGATTGGATATAAAAAATTGTGTGCTCAAATGGACATGATGAGATTCTACACTTGTGTGCAATTATATGATCACGGTGTATAGAAATGGGCGGAGATGTACGAGAGTGATGATGAATGAAATTTAGAATAGGAATCCATTCACTTGATGTATATGTGATGGAGTAATTTTTTATACAGTATATACAATAGTAGCAAAAGTGATGGAGTAATTGTTTTGTTGAACCTATTTATAGTGTGGTTCAAATGTTTACGAGAAATTATTGCTTCCAATGTTGGTTGATACCTTTTTTTTTAGTGCTTTCAAGACAAAACGAGCCGCGTCACAAACAACCCATGTCGTGGCCCATGTAATGGAGTAAATTCAAGGATTTAAATATTGCAAGTATGATTTTATAGAAATAACGATATCGCAAAAAAATTGAAAAAATGAAATTTTGAGATATGCTAAAACAAACATTGTTTCATTAATTGAACATTATTTTGTAACAAAAATATTGTCTATATCATATAATAAATTTAAATATGTAGATATGTCGCATAATACAATATTTATATTACTTTACAAACTTTATACTAGAAGTTATGATAAATTATTTTTTATTGAATTATTGACATTTGAAAATAAAAATCATAAATATATGTTAATTTATCAAAAAAAGAAACCTCGATGGTAAGAGGAAAAACTTTATTAGTTTGAAAAAACTGTAAACACCTAGCCAATGAAGACATAAAAAACCTTATCCCTTAATTCATTTAATACAATATGAAACTCAACACATTCAAATAAACTAAAATCAATAAAACAAAAACACACACAAAAATAACAATGTTGGTTTTATGTTTGTTATAGGTTTACATACTAAAAGTTAAAGAAGAAACAAAAAAAATCAACTTATTTTTTGACTTGAAATATTTCGGCGATATTTTGCAATATTGAAAACGATATTTCACGATATTTTGTAAAAATATCCAGATATATTATATATTTTTAACATAACTTGCCTAATATCAATATTTCGACCGATATATCGCAATATATCACGATATTCTGACAGATATTAACATACATATACTTATCATATCGCAACCCTTGAAAAATGGATATATTGCAATATATTGTGATATTTTCATCTATGAGTAAAATAAATTGAACTTCAAGAGCAACCGCTCCGCGGCTAAAATTATTCATGCCTTGGCCCATATAAATATGTTCAAAATTAAGAACTCCTTCAAGACCAAGGGCGCCGCAGCTAAAATTACTCATATCGCGGCCAGTTTAAATAGGTTCAAAAAAAAATTAGATTCAAACAAAAACAGGCCATGGCTTGTAAATTTCATGCCGCAGCGCATGTTATTCAAAATTAAAATTGATTCTATTCAGGGTAAAATTAGTCGTGGCCTACAATAGTCATGCCACGGCTTGCACACGATTTTACACAGATTAAAACAGGGACATTTCAGATCCCATTTAAAACCCTAACTTTATCAACCCCATTTGGCATTCTCTCTCTCTTTCTAAAATTTTCAAATTTTGAACCTCCTACCTTCCTCATTCAAATTTCAAGCTTCAACTTCCAACCATCAAGATCTACAACTCCATCTTCAAACATCAACATTCAAGAACTCCAAACCCATCTCCAAATCCTTCAAAAACTCCATCTCCATCTCCTTCTCATATCAAAAGGTTTCAACTCCATCTTGAAGTAAGTATCTCCATATCCATCTCCTTCTCATGTTTCAATTGGTCTTCTTCATTTTTTTAAATAAATGTCGTACTTTGTTTGCATTTTTCCTTCATTTGGTATACTGATTTGGAAAATATTTGTTTGACCCACGCCTTATTTGTTTATGTTTACTTTGATGTTCTTCAGATTTTTCCATATATTGGGCTTGGATAGGAATTTTGTTGATTGAACATTTTTATGCATTTTGATTGAATTTACATACCTTAATAATCTTCAAGAACTATGTGTCTACTGTGTTGTTTAAATCTCAAATTAATATAGAAATTGGTGTATAATTAAAATTTGTGTACTCATGTTTAGGTTTGGATTTGTCTACTATTTCACTGAGAATGGCTCCTAAAAGAAAGAATTCTGAAAAGGGAGGAGCTAGTTATGATTATTCTAGGTTCGTTAGTGCGGAAGCCACTGAAAGGTACGATAAAGCACTCAATGTGGTTGTGAGGAATGGTATCCCAGAATGGGGTATTGATTATGGTGAGTATAATGTACCCCGGATTATAGTCGTCATTCAGAGAAAGGGATGAGGAGAATTTTGTAAAGAGCCACTCGCCCGTGTGGATTCAGTTGTTCTAAAATCTACGCAAATGCATACGAGCAATAAGATGGGAAGACCATGGTTCGAGGGAAGGTAGTGAGCTTTGATCCAACAATAATAAATAAGTTTTATGGACTTGCTAACATGGAGGACAGCGACTATACGGCATTACAGGGTAATGTTGATTACAAGGAGTTTATCAAATACTTAACTAGAGAGGGAACAAAGGCGTAGTGGAAGATGCGCAATGCTAAGTATCAGACTTTCCCAAGCAAGCACCTGCCACACATTACGAGAGTATGGCACTACTTTGTGCTTTCTAGAATGATGCCCAGCACCCATGTTAGTGTCGTAACAAGGGAGAGGGCTCTGTTGATGTATACCATTCTGAAGAAAACCCTTGATGGAATAGCAGCACATTTGTATAAGGTTGAGCAAGAGGATGAACTTGAGACACATTATCGCTTGCTACCACATTGTTTTGAGGTGGATTTGTTGCCACATTCGAAATACCTTAGGGTGGGGTTGCTGTCAAATTAGGATTGCTTTGAGGTGGAGTTGCTGCCATGTTAAGACTATCACAATTACCAAACAAATTGGAAAAGACATTTCCCACCATCACCTCATTGTAATTTCCCAAATCTATACCCTCTGGTATGGACTCAAGACCCACTAAATTTCCATCTGTCAAGTTCAGAGATACTTTTTTGCGCTAAGAAGGATCATTACTCCCTTGCACAGATCTAAAACCTTCATTGTCAATGGTAAGCATCAACGAATGCTTCAACAAATCTTGACGAGCAAAGCTAATGAAAATCTTAACTGTCATGTCGTCGATGACTTCAAAGACAGGTTTAGAAGGATTTCCAATAGGAAATTTGAGATGCATCTTCAAACTACTGTCATCAACATTCAGCAACTCTGCAACCATCTACTTCAACTCATTATAGTCAATGTCATTGCTGAGTAGTAAAATTTCAGTATCGCCACCAACATATTTAGATAACCCTTCAAACTTCTCACCATAACAAATCCGAGTTATAACTTCACCCATTCCTACAAAGAGATGATAACAACATTAAAATTTATTAAACTAAAAATTAAATACTAAAGGGGATACATTAACAATGTGTAAGCTTAAACAAAATAATAAAAACACCCACCAAAAACAAAAGAGCTCCAAAATCTCACTAAAAAGCACATCACAATAACGAATTACCAAGGTACATTATTAGCCATAGAAGTTCTATGGGTAAACCATATGAGTTCTATGGGTTACTCATAGAACTTCTATATGTCTATGGCTAATAACTAAATGAAATTGTTTGTGTTTTTTAATAATGCTTAAGATTAAAACTAAGGGCATACATGATTCAAACATGCGACTAAAATATATAACACAATATATGACATTCTCACTTTGAATTGCAATATGAATAAGGGGTCAACTCTACCTATCAAGGTGAATAACTCTTTAAGATTTAAATTGAGTCTAAACAATTCATAAACATGAACCCTCTTTATGGGTAATATGGCCAAATTCATAAACATTGACGGAAACTATCATCACATAAGCATAAACAATACACATTGACCAATCTTATAAAACAATAAACAACTCAAATAAGTTGAGAAGCATGACTGGTGGATAACCCAGATCATATACTGTCACAACAACTCAACACAAATATCATCACATTTCAGAAAGAGAATTGCACAACCATTATGATACCTCGAGAAAAAAAATTAGAACTTTTAATATTGTTCTTAGTCATTAATTAATAAATTAATTGACAATAATTATCAAAAAATTGTATGTTGAATAGTTTTAAAAAAATCGAAAGCTAATAATAATTATCGAAATTTCGAAAGTTAATTATTATTGTCAAAAATGATATTTTGATAATAATAATTTTACGATTAAAGTTAGAAATTTACGTATTAATAAAATTACTCACTTAAGAAAAATATAGTTGTGAGTAATAAATTTTCAAAAAATACAAATTATGAAAAAAAAATAGTATTTTATTGTTATTAATATTGTGATATTAGTATTATCATTATATTTTTCTAAATAAAATGTGAGAATGGGGCTTGAATTGGGCTTTTGTCCAATGTTGTTTTTTTTTTTTTTTTTTTTGAGGAAATTTCACCCTATACCCCTTTTCCCATGACCCATTACATTTATACCCCTTTTAAAAGTCATTACATTTG
>WUAT03053674.1:0-13613 GCA_010015005.3 Ulmus americana
TTGACACCGGGGTGGTGCCGGCCAAAGTTACTCCGACGCCCAAGTCAGTACGGATCTTTATATAAATAGATAAGTAACGCAAAGATAAAATGCAATGATGAATACTGGACTGAGTTTACCAGATGGAAGAACGGTGAGGATTCCGAACGGAATTGTACCTTGATGGTATGTATGGATATGAATCGGAGCAATGGAGCAATAGATCACTTTAGTATCAAGAATCAAGTCACAATGAAATAACAGCGATCTCCTTTTACGAATGTGAGTTAGATAGAATCTGCCCTCTGGAGGCGGCTTACTTACTTCTTATACTGCTTTTTGGGACTTCCTGTTAAAGTCCCAGTCGTGAGCCGCTAAATTCAGAACGGCCCGTGGGATCCATTCAACTAGTGGAACTATAATCACGCGGATCTTTTTAGAAGGATCGGGCCGCATCAACTGTATTCCGTTCGAATCAACACTATAGTTCCGTACGAAAACACGATTGGGACAACATAAGAAGATCACCGGTTAAGAGGAGCAAGAATTAGAATCCAAGCAGACTTCATAAACGTTCCGCTCAGAATACCCGTAGTGATGATTTTGACCCTAACAGTCGTAAAATCATGTAGAGCAATTCAATAATCATCACCATAAACCAAAACAAATCCATTCAAATTTTTCCTAACCTAACTAACCAAATTATGTTTCAACATAGAATATGGCAGAGCAACATTTCAGATCAAATACAAAACTCAAAACCCAATCACATATCAAAAAATCAAATATCAAAACCCAAAAATTAAAACTCGATCTCACATATCAGATCAATAAATCAAACATCAAAGCTCAAAATCTCAATACAATTGAACCCATTGGTGGGTCTAGATTCTAGAACTGATAGAGAGGAGGTAGCGGCGTGAGGAAAGGTGCACGGTAGGGCTGCACATTTTTAATCCAAACCATGCAAACCGTCTAACCTAAACCAATTTTGGGCCAAACAAAACCAAACGGAATCTAAATAGTTTGGTAACAGGTTTAGGTATCAAATCGAGATAAATGATTTGGGCCATGGTTTCGACTCAAAACCACCCAAACTAACCCATGTGCAGTCCTAGTGCGCAGGTTGGCGATGGCGAAGATAGGGCAGCGAAGGCAAGGCCAGACGTAAAGCCATAGATGGAATTTTATTTATTTTGGGTTTGGGACGGTAGTGGAGGTGGAGGTGAATGTGAAAAGGAGAAAAGAAGAGGTCGAAGATTGCCAGAAAGGATGGTTTTGCACTAGAGAAGTCATGGCTACCGAGGGTCAAGCTTTTGAAGAAACTTTTTTTTTTGAAAAAATATTTTAGAAGAGAAAGAGGACAGTGAGGATGGGGGAAGTTAGGTTAGGATTGTTTTCCCCTTTTTTTTTTTTTTAGTTTTAATTTTAATATTTTTTAATTATTCTTTTTAATTTAAATAAGTAAGACTTTTGAATCCTTTTAAATTTTAAAGTAAGGGTATTTTGATGTTTTATTCAAAATATTGGTCAATCAAGTTACAAAGATATAATTTAAGAAAACTAGAAGTTCTTATTTTAGCCTATTTTTCAAAACTTAAGGTATCAAATGAAACTTTGTGCAATTACAAATTACCAAATGTAATTTCCCTCCGTAAAAATATAGACAAATATTGACAACCGACTTTTTTTTTTTTTAATCACATATATATTAGGTCTTACCAACCACGACAAGTTCTTAATAAAAAAAAAAAAAAAAAAGACAACCTTGCACACAAGTATGCAAGAGGTCTTATTTTGACCTACCTAGCATCAAGATTTATAAATCAATATACATATTGAGAGTGCTAAGGTAGAAGAAGCCAAAAGAATACCTGATCTCCCACTATGGGAGTTAGGAAAAGTACTGCATGTTCTTTTTCACACCTTGAGTAAAGTGTGAAGTATCAACTTGTTGTTTGTTAACAAAGAATATATATATTAGGGGAGAGAGACTGTTCTAACTTCTAACCAGTTTAGCCAAAAAAAATTTATCATGCTTCTCATATGAAAGAAATAAATACAAATAAATTCTTGAAAGATTCATGCTGTGAAAGCCTGGCATCAATTCCATAATGTCGACACTTCTATATGCTTCAACTAGCTAGATTGTCTAGGTCTATTAAAGTATATGTACAAATCTAATAGAGCTCTAGACCTCTAGTGCAACATGATCTTTTGTCTTCATAACTTCGGTTTCTCTCAAAATTGGAAATTTATTTAAATTTATTGATGAATAATACTTGATAGTATTCTGCAAACATAATGTTTCTTATTATATAAGCTTATGATAGCACTAATCTTGATTCTTCTTAAATGAGGGTTTGCTCTTATATATCAAAATAAAAAAATTAATAAAACCATCGGCTCCACAAGAGAACCAGAAAGACAGCCATTGCCAGTCTCAGACAATAGCTCCCATTGGTTCCCCTAGTTGAGTGTAACTTTTGTCCCGCATTTGAGAAACTTAAAAAATAAAAAAAATAAAAAGATTGATGATAGGTTATAA
Organism: Ulmus americana; assembly: GCA_010015005.3. Taxonomy (NCBI): domain Eukaryota; kingdom Viridiplantae; phylum Streptophyta; class Magnoliopsida; order Rosales; family Ulmaceae; genus Ulmus; species Ulmus americana. Next base: position 2,528 of record WUAT03053674.1, read on the forward strand.
TTATATTAAAATACTATTTCAATTACCTGTAGAATTATTCTTTAAAAATTTGCTATAATGAGCATTCTACTATTTAATTTTAACATCGAAAAGACTTCTGTCAATCAGCTTTTTTAATTCTTTCTCAGCTTAGAGTTTGGGACTTGCTTTTTTTTTCTTTTTTCCCAAGAGAGTTGAGGCCTCACATATGGTTCAACCCCTTCTATAAATAGCATCTATGGAGGAAGGAGTTCTACGTACCTTCTCTCGATCCCTTCCTCTAATCTCTAGCTCTGTCTCAAACTTAAATATATATTAAGCTTGAGTTGGCTCTAGAGTGTAGTTGAGTTCTTCATCTTTGTATAACATACCATTTTCTAGCTATCTAGCATACTAATTAATATTCACAATAATGGTCAAAGTCAATCACGCTATTTGCTTTTTTTTGGTACTAATGATTTTCTCTCATGAACTTGTTTCTAAACATGGGAGGAACTTGAAATTGAGTAATGTATTTGTTTGATATATTTGTGCAATGTAATGTTTCTACTAATTTGTTCTAGTGATTGGCACTTTGTAAAATAGCTTGTTTGAATGTAAAAACAATTTGTCCGACTTTCTTTGGCTCCTTTTATCTCTCATTAATTACCATTTTCCACACTATAATTTATACATTAAATTCCTAAGATTCGAAATAGTTACAACTTTGTAAAAATAAAATAAAAATCAAACGAATAAGATAGGATTTCTTAAATTATTTTTTGATAGGAAGATCTCCCTTTTTTTTTTTTTTTTTTTTTTTGAGAATTAAAAGTTTAAACTTTAGAATTTTTTTTTTTTAAAAAAAAAAAAAGAAAAAGATTTGAACTTTGAAAAAAAAGTCTATTAGTTATCTTCTTAAAAAAAAAAACTTCAAAACATTTTTAAATGGGTTCAAATTTCAGAACATTAATAAATAAAAAATGTGAGAGAGAAATTTCATTAAAGAATTTTATTTTTACAGTGTGATTAAAAAAATTTAAATTGAAGTTGAAAGGTTTAAATATTTTTAAATATATATAAATATAAAATTATACATTACAATATATAAATGAGATGGATGCAGGACAAGAAATATCATCACCGCCATATTCCGAATATATGTAAGCGAGAAATTTACACCTCGTTTATGTTGGGAAAAACCACCCAATTTGCTGGGGTGCACCACCCTATCAAGGTAATTGCCATATCTATAATAAACATTTATTTAGACTAGATTGAAATCTTAAGTTTAGCCATGCCAATTTATGTCCGGATGTAAAAAAATAAAAATAAAAGTTATATATATATATTTAGCCATGCCAATATATGTCCGGATGTAAAAAAATAAAAATAAAAGTTATATATATATAGTTGATTATCTTACCGCATAAATTATAACTTATGTCAATCTAAAGATAATAGATTTATGAAGTTAGAGGAGAGAGCTTATATGAAGAACACATGTGGCTAAAACTGGTACCCAGTGTCAATCTAATGTTAGGTTTCATTAATTGTTTGCTCTTGGGAGCCATGTAGAAGGGAGGGGTGGCAGCCCCTGAACTATTTGTCTATCAATTTTTTACCCATAACTTCTTTTCTGGCTCCACCACTGCATGCTCTTCTAAAATAAATTTTTACATGTAAATCCATTCACTTGCCCCTCCTAAAATAATTTCTTCTAAATATACCCCTCCTTAACTTCTTTTCTGGCTCCACCACTGCATGCTCTCCTCACCTAATTCCTTCAACCAATGCATGGCTCATAAAGTCTATACACATATCGATAAGAAATATAGCACACAACAAATCAAACATTAGTGAGATGTTAGGCATTAGATTATTAGTCGAGAAAGAATCATCTCTATATATCCCAATGTTTATCGGTACAAGAAACACTCTCGTGAGCTATAACATGTGAAGGGCAGCTAGCTAAAACTGCTACCCCAGTGAGGGCCTATCTCGAAAACCAAATAACCAAACCACTGCCGTCTGTGTCTTTTGTCTTGGCAATGCTAGGTTTCATAATTGCATTTTCTTCGTTTAAATGCCCCAGCCAATGGTTATATGAATCGAGAAGACCGTTCTGTCACTTGTATTAACAAAACAAGTGTGGTTTTAGGTTTATAGTAATTTGTTTGAGAATCTGATAAGAAATAAAGGATAGGTGAGAATATGAGATGTTAGGTTTTCATTAAAAGTTGCTTTCTCCTAAATTGAGAACCGCTGGCTGCCTTCTGTCTCCACCGTGGACTGCCCTTTATGACCAATCTACACTCCACTGCTGGTCTTCTCTTTCAGGCTTCTAGGGCAGAACACAGCTTTTTTTGTGGGAAAGAAAACAAGTCACGGGAAATAAGGAGTGATATAAATTGTCTCTGTGGATTGTCTTGTCTAGCCAATGCATGTTGGCACCCCATTTAAGGGCATTTATCTTTTCCATCAATCGATATATACTTTTCTTGTTGGTATAAACCATTCATCGTGATCGAGGTTCACCAACCAAAATACATCTTTTTTTTGTTTAGGACCTTGAATATATACGGTAGTAACGAATTACTCCCTTAATTTCCAAAAGTTTTGTGGATCTCATGAATGGCTATTTAGAGGGGATTATTTGTAATAATAGAATAAATTAGAGGAATTGAGTGGAACTTTATGAAGTTCGGAGAATAATTTGTTATTACCCCTAAGTTTAAGGGGTAAAAATATAATTAATTTTTTTTTATTTATTTATTTAAAGAAAGCAACTTGTGCTCATTTCTTATTTCCATTTTGCGTCTTAGTCAAATATATATTATTTTCCAAATATATTTGGATTAAAAATGTCAGATACCCTCTAACTTTGGCCATTGTGCCAATGTAGGCCGTCTATTTTTATAATGTATCGGTCAAACACCTAAAATAACATCATTGTTTTTATGTTGTTCTTCTATTAAAACCGAAAAACATTTTTGTTACAACAGTTTCACATTCGTTTCATGTGAGGACAATTTGGTCATTTTGAATGGATTTATTTGGGAGTTGAAGAGTTTATTCGAAAAATTTATGGTTTTATTTCATTTTCCTTAGAAAATCTTTTACATTTCCTCTAATTTTTCAAGCTAGAGCTTAGTTTCTCTGATATTTGCATTTGCGTGCTAGTTTAAAGTGAGTTTATTATAATTAAGTGTAAATCGAGTATTTATTACACATTTTGAAAAAGAGAAAATAATGTGCATGGCCCTTGACTTGTGTTTACAATCTCATTTAATTTTGGCCATTGACTTGTGAAAAGTGCAGCAATTTGACCATTTTTGGCACAAAATATTACAACAATGGCCATTCCATCCAACTTCGTCCATTTTGAGGCGCTAGGTGATGATGTAAATGGCCAAAATGGAACTAAAATTTGTTTCTCTTTAGTCATCCACATCATCACTTAGCGCCTCAAAATTGATAGACCACTGTTGCAATAATTTGTGCCAAAAATGGCCAAATCATTAAACTTTTACAAGTCAATGGCCAACCCTAACCCTAACCCCTTCACTTCCTCCTTTTCACGACTGCCAACCACTTGTAAAATCCAAAAAAGACACAAAATTCATCAAAACCCTAAAACAATTTCCAAAACAAAATGACCAAAATTCATAAACAAATGGGTCGTTGTAGAGGCTAAATTCTACAATTAGATTTATACGGGCACCAGCAATCTGTCAACCAAAAATAAGGAAAATAGGTGAACGGACAACCTTGACACCGGGGTGGTGCCGGCCAAAGTTACTCCGACGCCCAAGTCAGTACGGATTTTTATATAAATAGATAAGTAATGCAGAGATAAAATGTAATGATGAGTACTGGGTAGAGTTTACCAGATAGAAGAACGGTAAGGATTCCGAACGGAATTGTACCTTGATGGTATGTATGGATATGATCGGAGCAGTGGAGCAATGGATCACTTTAGTATCAAGAATCAAGTAACAATGAAATAACGATGATCTCCTTTTACGAATGTGAGCTAGATAGAATCTCTCCCCCCTGGAGGCAACTTGTTCACTTCTTATATTGCTTTCTGGGACTTCCCGTTGAAGTCCCAGTTGTGAGCCACTAAATTCAGAATGGCCCATGGTATTCGTTCAACTGGCGGAATGATAATCACACGGATCTTTTTAGAAATATCGGGCCACATCAACTGTATTTCGTTCGAACGACACTATAGTTTCGTACGAAAACACGTTCCGCACGGAATACCCGTAGTGATGATTTTGACCCTAACACTTAGCACTCTTGTTTTTTGTTCTGGACTCTTGGTACGGCTTCGGACAATTGGTCCAGTATTTATTCGAACAAGGTGCTTAGCACTTTTCTCGTTTGTTCTGGACTCTTGGTCCGGCTTCGGACTTTTGGTCCGGTATTTATTCGGACAAGGTGCTTAACACTCTTGTCTTTTGTTCCAAACTCTTGTTTGGCTTCGGATATTTGGTATGGTATTTCTGATAAATATAGAATGCATCAATTACATAAGCATACTAAAGGAGAAAAGGTTTAAACCCTTTAAAACGTTTCGGCGCCTGACTTAGAATAAATAAAATCTTCCAGGTTGTGCACCTTTTCCATTTGATCATTTAATTTGAGCGATCCGGAGGCGAGCTCTCCAAATCAATTTATGCGTGCGATTCAGGAGCGAGCTCTCCAAATTAACTGATTTGGTGATCTAGGAGTTTGTTTCTCTGAATCAATTTATGTGAGTGATCCGGGAGCGAGCTTTCCAGATCAACTTATTTGGTGATCCGAGAATTCATTTTTTCGGGTCAATTTATGCGTGTAATCTGAGAGTGAGCTCTCTAGACTGACTTATTTCGTGATTTGGGAGTTTGTCTCTTCGGATCAATTTATACGGGCAATCCAGGAGTGAGCTCTCCGGATCGACTTATTTGGTGATCTGAGAGTTCGTTTCTCCAGATCAATTTATGCGTGTGATCCGAGAGTGAGCTCTCCAAATCGACTTATTTTGTGATCCAAGAGTTTGTCTCTTCGGATTAATTTAAATAACTGTCTAGGTTGTGCTTTCACTAGATTGAATCAAACAAGGCGTTCGGGGAGCACACTATCCTGGTCAAACCAAATTAAGTAATCTAGGGGTGCATCTTTCTGATCCAACCACAAGGGTAACTCGGAAGAGCAACTACCTGATCAACTTTACAAAGTGATCTAGGGGTGCATCCTCCCAGTCAAACCGCATGGGTGATCCGAAGAGTGATCTCACCCGATCAACTTAACAAGACGACCTGGAGGTGCCTTCACTCGATCAAACCGCAAAGGATGATCTGGAAGCACTCTTGCCTAATCAAGGTAAAAGCATAATCCAAGGGGTGTTCTCTCTTGATCAAACCTCAAAAGGGTAATCTAGGAGTGTACTTTATGTCGGCCAAAGTGAACAATGTGATTCGGGGGGTGCTTCTCCCGATCAAACTACAAATGGTGATCCGGGGGAACACTCTCTCTCCTGACTAAAGTGGAAGAACAATTCAGGGGGTGCTTCTTCCCGATCAAACCACAAAGGGCGATCTATTAGAGCACTCTCTCCCGATCAAAGTAGAACAACAATTTGAGGGGTGCTTCCTCCTGATCAAACCTCAAAGGGCGATCTAGGGGAGCACTCTCTCCTGAATAGAGTAAATATTTGATTAATGGGGTTCTTCCTCTTGATCAAACCTAAAATGACGATCTACGAGAGCACTCTATACCAAACAGAGTAAATATATGATTCAGGGGGTGCTTCCTCCTGATCAAACCTCAAAATGAGATCTAGGGGAGCACTCTCTCCCGAATAGAATAAATATATGATCTGTGGGGTGCTTTCTCTTGATCAAACCTCAAAGGGCGATCTAGGGGAGCACTCTCTCCCGAACAGAGTAAATATCTGATTCAGGGGGCGCTTCCTCTTGATTAAACCACAAAGGGCGATCTAGGGGAACACTCTCTTCCGGAAAACTTTTAAATATAATTTGGGGGCGAATCTGCCCTCCCTTTCCACCTTAGAAAGTTAATGGCACCCTCCCAATCCAACCACAAAGGGATCCTGGGGGTACAAGCTTCCGAACAATAAACACATTCCTTAACAATTCCTTAAACATAATAATATTAGTAATAAAAGATAATTACAATTTTTATAACAATAGGTGAAATGTATACAACAACCTACCTAAAACAACATTCATTCATTTTCCACGGAGCCCATATCTTAAATTGGAAGTACTATAGTGCTATTTAAACATGTTTTGCTAATCTTAAGGACTCATTATCCAATCCCACACGGAGTGCCTCCCGAAGGCTGGTCTATCCGCTCCAACCAAGGGCACTTCCACGCTTTTCATATTAAGGTTCTTTAAGTTCTTTTGCCTCCTTTGTTTTAATGATGTTGATCGGGCTGATATAGGACTGGACACTAATTATTCCAGACCAGGTAAGTTTATCCGGCTCCATATAGGATATCTTTTTGATGCAATATTTTTTCCTCGTCTGAGAATGACGACTGTTGCCTGTTTGGGAGCAACATCATCCATTTCATTATAGTTCTCCATCGAATTCTCCCGATTCAGTTCTTTCCGATGCCTTGGCCGTCTTTTTCTTAACACTCCCAATTGGATGTGTGGAGACTCATCTGCCAACTATTCGGGTTATTAGGTGTGATGGACCACCTCTTGAGTCACCACATGGGTTAAAAGATCGTGGAGATAACTTTCCAAGATGAGCACTAGCCTCTGCTGGAATTTTTGCTCAACCTCTAACTATTTCTTCGGCCGAACTAACCTCTCATACGACTGGCCCGAACTCTTGTCCGGGCTCTGCTGCGAGCCTTGCTGCTTACACAATTGAACATTTGTGACCTTACAATTTTTGCTAGTAGAAGCCATGATAACCTTTGTTCGGATAGATTAGAAAGATAGAAAATGATGGTGGACCATCGGATCACTTTTCAAAGGGCCCTCCTTCTAGCGCCAATTGTTAGAACCGATTTTGGTTAATAATATGGAATCTCATGAACGAAGTGTTGGAAATTATATGCAGCGGAATAAGATATTTTAAAATATAAAACAAAAGATCCAAACTCATGTTGCTAAGTGCAATAAATTATCTAAGATCAATGACCTCTTGTAACACAAATAGCCTTTGGAAGCTCTTCAACCAACTGGTCTTCTTTGCTATTCTCAAGCCACCAACCAACGTGAGCATGGGCACACCTTTGATGGATTCTACATAGCTCTCCAAGTAATTCTTAAATAAAAAAACACTTTAGATCTAGTAGTTTAATGCAAACTACGGGATCCTTAATTTTCCTTTACCTCATTTGTTCTCTCTGATAATAATAATAATTATTCTCTCTCCAAATATATCACTAATAGATATATTATATAGGAAGTTCTTTCTTAGATTACTCGTATAAGTTTTTCATATTTAATTAAATATATCCATATAGGAAAATATCTAAATTAAATAAACTTATTTAATCTAAGATAATATATTTGAATAAAATATCTCCTAATAAGATCTATAGTTCAAATCCAAATATTTGAACCAATTATCTCATAAATATATTCTCTATTCAAATATACATTATGATATTAAAATTATATGTATTAAAAATTACAAATAATTCATTAATATGAAGAAGGAGATCAGGCTAGGCACCTGATTTTCGTACGCGCGTTTCGGTACGTCCAAGCACCCGACATACCAAATGTCTAGGTGCTCGGAACTCGCCAGAGATGAATTCCTTGAGCCTTTGTTCATCCAGTCATCTGGTTAACCCATATGGTTGTCCGATGAACCTAGAACTACCACCCACTAGACATATATAATCAAGCTTCAATAATCATTGATAAATTGACTCCCAACCAATTTCCTAATCGAGTATTACTTCAGAGTTACTCCACTAAAAACCCGAAACTAAACTCTTGATCATATATCATAATTATAAAAGAACTATTATCTTTTGTCCACGATCAATTATTCATGTATCATCCACATGTGTTATCCATATCAACTTGAGATCTAGTCCGTTAATCTCATCGATCATCTTTTCTTAAGTTCAATCATTTATTAACAGAAAAGACATGTCTATCAAATAAACAAAATATTGTTTGAACAACACATGCTCAAACAGATGAGCTCATTTAATTTCGATTAACCTGAATGATTCCTTAAAGATAATAATCTTAACTCTAAGTATAGTCATGGATTCCATATATATGAATCACGTTTTATTATTTACAAGTCGTGCCTCCAACATACAACCTACTATCGTAGAGGTTGCATCCATAGTATATTAAAACATATAAGTTGTAAACATAAAGTCGTAATTGCATTTTAGGATTAAGATGCAATACATGCCTATGATTGTTAAAGTAATTTGATTAAGTCAAACGGATATGTTAAATCAATTCTACTTTAGGCCCGGCCCAATGCACATCCACCACTATGACATACATCAATGAATCTATCTAGGAGACTAACTCCGATAGTCAAGACAAGCTATCTACTCGATGGGATATAGACTCGTAACAATTTTAATGAGAATAAAGCGTCCAACTTTATTTCATCGATTGCAGACCATATATTTAAACTATATCATTGACATTGGATCTTCCATATATGAACCCCTCATATGTCCAACTCAAGGTTTCATTATATAGTTTAGGACAACTAGTTTACTTACATATATTCAACAAATGAACACAAATAGGATACAATTTAATAACCACAAAATAAAATCATTTGTTACGTAATCAGAATGTTGTGAATACATCAAATGTATCTATTCCTAGGGCACAAATTCTAACACGAAGGATTTTTGGATAAAAAGGTATAATCTAAAAGAAAGATCGGGAGTTTATAGTGGTTCAGCAATTTGCCTATATCCACTTAGTCATTTTTATTAATATCAAGAACAAGTACAAAGAGATTTTTAGATAAGACAAAGCTCTTTCTAAAGAGAGAAAGCCTTCTTGGATTATGAGAAAGAGAGGGAGGAAGACCATCTTTACAATGAAGGCATCCCCCTATGTATAGAGATAAAGGGGGTGCAATATAATATTAATTAAGTACAAGAAATATATTTCCATATCTTTACTGGGCTCAAAGAAAATATCAAACACGTGGCTTTTGAAAAGAGGAAGATCTTGTCAGGCAATTTGTCTTATTCGCACCAATTCATCTGGGCATATCTATTCGGTTCGGCTACCTCTGTCCGGGGCTTTCTTGGAAATAGGCTTTGGCCTTCGCTCTTGTCTTACGAGTGGCTTGTCTGGAACCTTGTGTGGAAAACCTATTCGGGAAAGGATAATAATAATGATAATAATATCGGTAATAGTACGAGAAATCATAATGATAACAAACTATAATTGTAATAGTAACGGTAACGGTAATAGTAATAATAATGATAATAATAATAATTATGATAATGGTAATAAGAATAATAATTTAATTGTAATGACACTGGTAAATTAGTAATAGTAATTGTAATGACAATAATAATGGCAATGACAACGATAATCCTAATAACAATGGTAAAGTGGTAATATAATAGTAATAGTAATAGTAATGATAATAATATTGATAATTTAATTGTAATGGTATTAGTAATGTTAATCGTAAATTATATTATGTCTATGCTCAATTAATTTTTTTTTAAAAAAAAACACTATATTTTGTTACTAATTTTGTGTAAAACAATTATTCATCAATAAAATTCAGAATGTCTAATTACAATCTAATTAAATTAAATTAATTTAATTAAATAATAAAAAAATTTAAAATATTCAATTAGAAAATTATTTCAAACACATATTCTGTTTAGAATACTCTGCTCTAAACAAATATCCTGTGTAAAATATACGAAACCTGTAGTGATTTTGTTTGTTAGAAAATATCTCATGCATCCATTAAAAGAGGGAGTTAAAATCTCAGGAGAACCAAAAAGGAACTCGGCCTCCCCCCGCCCCAAAAAAATAAAATAAAAGGAAAAACACCCTTATGATGTAGGGGGGAACTACAGGAATGCCCCTAAAATGAGGCATCAAAACATTTGTACCCTTGTTTTACATCCATTACAAATGTGTCACTTTTTTGCCTATTTTACCCCTCTATAAAATGACAAATTATAAATAAATTTAGAGACTGAGATAGATGACCCAGAATATAAAGGGATAAAAATGTATTTTACACAAAAAAAAAGGTACAAATGTAATGATTTTTAAAATGGTGTGCAAATGTAATGGGTAAAGGAAAAGGGGGTATAGGGTGTAATTTCCTCACACACAATAGAAAGGGAAGGGCCCATTTACATTATATCGTGGGCCAAAAAATTACAGGATCTAGAAACCCAACTACTGAAACTCGGAAAAAAAAAAAACAAAAACTCCTTCAAGTGAGCCAAAGATTAAGGATCATGGATTGACTTGCCGGCAGAAATAGCAACCATATTAAATATTTATAACAACATTACCTAACAAGTGTTGCAAAGACTAATCAGCGAGAGTCCTCCTTTGCAATATAAGTACGATTAACTTTTTCCATTCAAAATAATAATAATAATAAAACTATACCATTACACCATGCTTAGGATTTTAACTTCATGATTTTCATATATAATAGTAGACAAAACATACATCGGTTCATAACAATATTTAGAGAAGACAAAATTTAAAGAAAACAATATACAAAAATAAATATAAATAAGTATGTGTTTCTCCCTCCCGTTTTTTTGTTTTCTTGATGTATTTAAGTAATAATAAATAAATGAACAATTTACATTTTTGGTATCCTAATTTTTACCATCTTACCAGATTAGTTTCATAACTTCTGACTTTACCAAAAATAGTCTAAAATGGCAAAACTTATTACTAATTTGGTCTATTTGACCAAACAGTAACGTTGACTATTGTTATATTTTAGAATAATTTGTATAATTGCCCTCTGAACTATTAAAAATTGTCACATTTTTCCCTAATTATTTTTTTTTGACATTAAATCCCTCAAACTCTTACTAATTGACAAATTTGTCCCCCAAACTTTATTGAAGTTACTTTTTTCCCAATTTTTTTTGAAA
>WUAT03053785.1:0-13612 GCA_010015005.3 Ulmus americana
TACGGACAACTGCCTGGTTGGATGAATGTTATCATCATTCCTATCGGGCCGGTTGAACCTCGTCTCTACATCATCGAAATACCTCGAGCAAAATGTCAGAGTTTCGTTGACGACATAGCCTTTAGAGATTGAACCTTCGGGCTTAGCTATGTTTCGCACATAATCTTTAAGCCTTTTAAGGTATCTCTCAAACAGATACATCCACCGCATATAAATAGGTCCACCTAGTATTGTCTCTTCATGCAAATGTAGCACCAGGTGAATCATTATGTCAAAAAATGCTAGAGAAAAAATTCTTTCCAACTTGTAGAGGATGATTACCAACTGATCTTGAGCTTTAACTATATCGGTAACATTGATTGTCCTTGCACACAACTGTTTGAAGAATATACACATCTCAATAATTGTGGAGGAAATTGTCTTATTCACTAAAGATCAACACCCGACAGGCAGCAACCTTTGCATAATCACATGACAGTCATGTGACTTCAACCCTACAATTAGGCTATCATTCTGAGTTATGTTTTTGGACAAATTAGAAGCAAAACCGTCTGGAAAATTGGCTGATCTGACGAACTTGCAGAACTTCCTTTGATTAACTTCCGAAAATGTGTACTCAGTAGCGGGCTTCATCAACTTGTTACCGTCTTCGTAAATGTGCAACTCTGACCTAATACCCAAATTCTGCAAATCACGCCTGGCATTGTTTGTGTCTTTAGATTTGTGAGGATCTCCCATCAAGGTCCCGAGCAAACTATCGCATATGTTTTTCTCAATATGCATGACATCAAGATTATGCTTTAACTCGATTTTGGCCCAATATAGAAGTTCGTAGAAAATAATTTCTTTTCCTCCAGTTCAACTCATTATCCCCTCTTTTTTGTTTAAATCCCCCATAGTTAGGGTGTTTACCCGAAATACTAGCCCTGACACGTCGCAACTGATCCATTATGTCTACTGAAATGAACCTGCGCGGAGGACACTTTCGCTCTGTGCGACCATCAAATTCAAGATTACTACGCCAACGGTGATTAGTTGGCAGGAAACGACAGTGGCCAAAGTAAGCTATTTTACCGATGACCCTCATGGATGGTGTGTCTTCATTACAGGTAGGATACGCTTTGTACCCCTGTCCACTCCAACCTGAAAGACTACTTCTTGCTGGGAAATCATTCACCATCCACAACAATGCTGCCCGCATTTTGAAAACCTTGCTGTCATTTGCTATGTCACGCGTGTCTATACCACTTTCCCATAACTCCTTCAACTCTTCAACTAACGGCAGCAAAAAGACATCCATGTCCTTCCCGGGAGATTGTGGGCCAGAAATCAAGAGCGATAACATTAAGTACTCCTATTTCATACAAAGCCATGGAGGAAGGTTATAAGTTGTCAGAACGACCGGCCACATACTGTACGACGTACTCATATTGCTGAAAGGATTGAAACCGTCGGCGGCCAAACCCAGCCGTACGTTCCTTACGTCGTTGGCGAATAGAGGGTGATTTATATCAAAATCCTTCCAAGCCTTACCATCGACCGGATGTCGCATTACATTATCATTGGTTGACTCTCGTCCGCAATGCCACCGCATTAGTTTTGTAGTCTTGGACATCGCAAACAAACACCTGAGTCTAGGCCCCAACGGAAAGTAGCACAATACTTTATGCGGTACATTTTTGTTTTGGCCTAAATAATTTAACAAAAATTCTTTAAACCTATTTTTTGATAAGTTAAGGTTTTTTTGGCCAACAAGCTACTGAACATTTTGAGTATTAGCAATTTTAATTTGTAAAAAAACTTAAATTATCCAAAATAGGTTCACGGAATTTAGTCAAATTATTTGAGCGAAAGAAAAAAATATTTAAAAAATACTTAAACAAAAAAATTCTTAAGAAATTAATTAAATTAACAGGGTAAAAACGAAAATAAAGAAACCAAAGGGAAAAAAAAATTAAAATAGAAGAAAGAAAAAGAAAAAGAACAAAATAAATGTAATTAAAAAAAATTATTTAATCTATAAACAAAATTGCTAACACTTGAAAGAAAAGATGTTCTTAAAAAAAAAAAAAGGAGAAGTTTACGGAATTTAATTCTTGACGTTACTATTAGAAGGAAGACATTTAAATTACTAAGACTTAGCAAATTCTCCTTGATGAGACAATATTATATATATAATAATATATAATATGATATTTAGTTTTTAAATTAATTATTTATTTTATGGAATGCCGTTCTTTGGTGTTTTTTTGGCGATATCTCGAGCTACCGACGTCGGAACGACATGCATGTTTTAGGATTTGTTGGAAATGTTAGAGGAAATCCCATGAATCTTAATTCCACGAATGTGTCACAATTGTGGCTCATTCCTTGTCAATTTTTGAATTTAGTGGTTATGACCGATTGCCGCAAGTCGTTATTTGGTGTTTTTCCCTGATATCTCGAGCTACTGACGTCGGAACGACGTGTTTTAAGATTCATTGGAAACGTTAGAGGAAATCCGACTAATCTTTGTCCACGAATGTGTCATGATTGCGGCTCATTCCTAGTCAATGTTCGAATTTAGTGGATCGGACAAATTAACACAAGTCGTTCTTTTGTGTTTTTTAGCGATATCTCGAGCTACAGACGTCGGAACAACATGTTTTAGGAGTCATTGGAAATGTTAGAGGAAATCTCATGAATCTTTGTTCCACGAACGTGTCACGATTGCAGCTTATTCCTAGTCAATTTTCGAATTTAGTGGATCGGATCGATTGTCGCAAGTCATTCTTTGGTGTTTTTTCGCAATATCTCGAGCTATCGATGTCATAACGTGTGTTTTAGAAGTCATTGGAAATGTTAGAGGAAATCCAATTAATCTTAGTTCCACGAACGTGTTACAATTGCGGCTCATTCCTTGTCAATTTTCGAATTTAGTGGATCAGACTGATTGCCACAAGTCGTTATTTGGTGTTTTTCTGTGATATCTCGAGCTACTGGCATCAGAACACGTGCTTTAAGAGTCATTGGAAATGTTAGATGAAATCCCACAAATCTTTGTTCCACGAACGTGTCACAATTACGGCTCGTTCCTAGTCAATTTTTGAAATTAGTGGATTAGACCGATTATCGCAAGTCGTTCTTTGGTTTTTTCCTTGATATCTTGAGCTACCGAAGTTAGAACGATGTGGTTTAGGAGTTGTTGGAAACGTTTGAGGAAATCCCACCAATCTTAGTTCCACGAACGTGTCACGATTGCAGCTCATTCCTTGTCAATTTTTGAATTTAGTTGTTATGACCAATTGCCACAAGTCAGTCTATGGTGTTTTTCCGTGATATCTCAAGCTACCAATGTCGGAATAATGCGTTTTAGGAGTCATTGAAAACGTTAAAGAAAAAACCACAAATCATTGTTCCACGAACGTGTCATGATTGCGGCTCATTCCTAGTCAATTTTTGAATTTAGTTGATTGGACTGATTGCCTCAAGTCGTTATTTGGTGTTTTTCTACGATATTTTGAGCTACCGACATCAGAACAACATGTTTTAGGAGTCGTTGGAAACGTCAGAAAAAATCCAACGAATCTTTGTTCCAGGAACGCGTCACGATTGCGGCTTATTCCTAGTCAATTTTTGAATTTAGTGGATCGGACCGATTGCCGCAAGTCGTTCTTTGGTGTTTTTTCGCAATATCTTGAGCTACCGTCGTCAGAACGACATGTTTTATGAGTTATTGGAAATGTTAGAAGAAATCCCACAAATCTTTGTTCCATGAACGTGTCACGATTGCAGCTCATTCCCAGTCAATTTTTGAATTTAGTGGATTAGACCGATTGCCGCAAATCATTCTTTGGTGTTTTTTCGTGTTATCTCGAGCTACCAACGTCAAAACGATGTGTTTTAGGTGTCATTGGAAATGTTAGAGGAAATCCCACGAATCTTAGTTCCTCGAACGTGTCACGATTGCAGCTCATTCCTTATCAATTTTCGACTTTAGTGGATCAGACCGATTGCCGCAAGTTGTTCTTTGATGTTTTTTTGCGATATTTTGAGCTACCAATGTCAGCACGTCGCATTTTAGGATTTGTTGGAAACCTTAGAGAAAATCCCACAGATTGTATTTCTACGTACCTGCTATGATTGCGGCTCTTTCTGAGTCAATTTTCGAAGTTAGTGGATCGAACCGATTGCCGCAAGTCGTTCTTTGATGTTTTTTCGTTATATCTCGAGCTACCGATATCGGAATGACGCGTTTTAGGAGTCGTTAGAAACGTTAGAGGAAATCTCACGAATCTTAGTTCCACAAACGTTTCACAATTGCGACTCATTCTTTGTCAATTTTCGAATTTAGTAGATCGGACTGATTGTCGCAATTTATTCTTTGATATTTTTTCGCAATTCTCGAGCTACTGATATTAGAACGATGCGTTTTAGGAGTCATTTGAATCGTTAGAGGAAATCACACGAATTTTATTTCTACAAAAAAATGACGATTGCAGTTCATTCCACATTAATTTTTAAATTTAGTAGATCAGATCGATTGCCGCAACCAGGAATGTGAAATCCGATTGCCTTAATTGTTTTCTATAATCACACCTGTACCCATACATGAATACCTAGTACCAATATCGATTCCGATCAAGTGTATCTTCGTACCATCTGCTAGCTGGTCTAACTAATCCCAACAAGAATATTTATGTGGAAAAAACAAAATACGAAAACCATATAGTCAGATTCATTTTATTAAATTGCTGAAATAACAGCTCAAATACTCTTTGAAATATGCCATAAACCCTACCACTAATTTTGAATAGAAAACAAACTTATTATACCAAAGCAATAAACTAGACATAAAATAGAAAATGTTTCTTATCTTACTTATTAACATAGTGCCATTTTCCTTAAAACAATTTAATTAAATTACTTCAAATAAAGGGTCCTGAAACAAAATAAATTGATTTAATCGATATAATTTATTTTGTTATATTTAAAAATATATATCTATATATATTATTTGGGGACCAAAATACTATAATTCTAATAAGGAAAGTGAAAAATAATTTTAATAAATTTATTTTATGTTTTTAAATAAATTTAATTATTTATTTTGTTTTATTTAAAAAAAAAAATTTGGTCCAAATACTAATAAGTAATGAATTAATTATGCAAAGAATTTAATTACAAGAGTCATGTGACTCATTGTCATTTGTCTGATACTAAATTATGTCAAAAATTGAACAAATAGAGTACTATTTGTGCATTTTAATACAACTAGTTTAATAAGAGTTGAGAGGAATGTAGTTTTTGATAGGCCAAAGGTCCAGCGAGCCCGAAATATGAAATTTAACTAGAAATATAAGTTGTATAATTTTATTTAAAGTATCCAACGCATACTAAAAAAACGTCATTTTGATATCGGTAACACAAGATATTGCGAAAAAACTATCAAAAATGAGATTCAACAATCAGTCGGATCTACTAAGTTTGAAAAATGACTTGGAACCAGTCTGAAATGTGAAATTTGACTAGTAATAGAAGTTGTGCAATTTCTTTTGAGATTTCCAACGCGTACTAAAAAACATCATTCTAATATCAATAACTCAAAATATTGCGAAAAAACTACCAAAAAGGATATTTGACAATCGATCGGATCTACTAAGTTTAGAAAATGGCTTGGAACGAGCCCGAAATATGAAATTTGATTAGAAATAGAATTTATGCAATTTCCTTTAAGGTTTCTACCGCATACTAAAAAACATTATTCCGATGTCAGTAACTCAAGATATAGCGAAAAAACTATCAAAAACGATATTTGACAATTGGTCGGATCTACTAAGTTTGGAAAATGACTTGAAACAATCCCAAAATGTGAAATTTGACTAGAAATAGAAATTGTGCAATTTTCTTTGAGGTTTCTAATGCATAATAAAAAATGTCATTATGATATAGGTAACTCAATATATCACAAAAAAAACTACCAAAAATTACCTTCGACAACCGATCAAATATACTAAGTTTGGAAATTGACTTGAAATGAACCAGAAATGTGAAATTTGTGTAGAAAATAAAGTTGTACAATTTCCTTTAACGTTTTCGACAACATCTTGAATAATGTCATTCTGATATCGGTAATCCAAGATATTGCGAAAAAACTACCAAAAATGACCTTTGACAACCGGTTGAATATACTAAGTTTAGAAAATGACTTGAAATGTGCTAAAAATGTGAAATTTGTGTAGAAATATAAGTTGCTCAAAACACAACGAAAAGTAGATCTTAAACGTTGATCATAATCAAAACACATCCTGAAGTTGATCTTGACCGTTGATCTTGCTCAAAACACAACGAAAAGTCAATCTTGACCGTTGATCATAGTTAAAACACATCCTAAAGTCAATTTTAAATTGATAATTAATGACAATAAATTGATATAATAATAATAATTATTATTATTTTTTTAAAAGTTTTGAAATTTATATTTTATATTAGTAATTAATAATAATAATTTTTTAAAAAATTATAAATTAAATTTTTTTTAAAAAATTTACTAATTACTATAATACAACAACAAAAAAGGTCTATAGCGGTGACTTTTTTAGCGACGATATAGATGTCGTCTCTGCAAATTCATCTATAGCAACAACATAAGATGTCGTCGCTACAGGTCCGCCTATAGAGACGACATAGACGTTGTCGCTAAAAAAATAGCCGCTATAGACTCTCCTGGCTTAATTTTTTTTTTTTTGGGGAACGCTATAGCGACGACACGTCATCGCTATAGGTCCCAAATATTTAGGCGGGAATTTTTAGCGCTATTTCTAAGTCAAAATAGTTTTTAGGATACCAATAGCGACGACATTTTTAACCTATAGAGATGACATGTCGCCTCTATTGGTCGCAAATTTTAGGAGGTAATTTTTAGCGCTTCTTTAAGGTGAAATTTTTTTGGGTAACCTATAGAGACGACTTTTTAACTTATAGCGACGACTATGTCGTCGCTATAGGTCCCAAATTTTAGGCGGTAATTTTTAGCGCTATTTTTAATTAAGTCGACATATTTAGGATAGCCTATAACGTTGACAAATGTCGTCGCTATAGATCTTGCTCTTTAAAATCAGAGCAAGCCTTCTTCTTCCCCATTTCTCTTTCCCATTTCGTCTCCCTCTTTCTTTTCTTTCCCATTCAAGCTTCCCAAGTGATTTCGAAGAAATTTATAAGGTTTTTTTAATTACCTTTTTTATTGTCTATATGGGTTTTCTAAAAAATATTGATTGGTTATTGGTTTGATTACTGAAATATCTTCTTCTAATTTTATTTTTTGTTTATTGGTTTGATTAATAAAATTTTATTGGAATGATTGTTTTTATTGGTTTTAGAGAGTTTGAAGAGAAAGGCAATGGCCTTTACCAAGAGACTAACATATGTTTTGGTTTATTTTTGCATACGTAATTAGCATTAGTATTTAACACACTAGCTCTTATTAAAATTTAGGTTTAGGATTAATATAATATTTTTTTTAAAAAAAATTTGGATCTATAGCGACAACAAATGTCGTCGCTATAGATTTACGTCTATAGTGACGAAAAATGTCGTCACTATAGAGCTTCAGCCATGGATCGATTGTGACAACATTTAGCGACGACATTGTCATCGATATATATTTATAGCGATGACAAATGTCGTCGCTATAGACCTTTTTTGTTGTAGTGTGAGTTTTGTTTGTATGAAAAGGAATAGAGTTTGTAAAGAAAGAGGAAGAGACTTCTTTTCCTCGATTCCCCCATGATGGTGGCATTGCTGACTTTATTGGGGTTTTGCTTTCCACATATTTTTGTAGCTTTCCTCTCCTTATCATGGCCCTAAGCTGGTAGTATAGATTCCTGCACGTAGCCAAAGTATGCCCATAACTTTATGAAAAATGCAATATTGACTATGGTCCTTTAGATGGTTTGGCAAGTTGTATGGCTTTGGGGTACGGAAGATGTTTTGATCCTTCAACGCTGCGAAAATCTTCTCTTGTAGCATGATGAAAGTGTAATCAAAACCTTCTTCCTCTGGTTTGAATCTTTTCTGGGGGTTGCAACTATAGTTGTTCTCTCAATTTTCTGTTGGCCTTTTCTTCTGTTCTGGTCTTCCTCCGAATCTTTGCTACTTTTCTTTTGGTTTCTTCATTATTTCTTGATACTTTGGAAAATTTCTTTGAGCGTTATTTTGAGCAACTACGATAACTGCATTTTTACCTGCTCTTTGTCTGTTTTCCTCCACTTGGATGATCCCCTCTACTTTCGTTCTCACTTTACTCATATCCTTCAAAGAAGTTCCAATAAATCTTTCATCAATAAGAGATCCATTGATTAATCCTCGGATAAAAATTTTTATTGCTTGCTTTGAATCCAACTCTTGTACTTGCTCCGTCACTTCAGTGAACCTGTCGAGGAATTTTCTAGTATTCTCATCATACCTCTGCTCTAGATGCAGGTCCGCTATTGTAATTCTCTGTGGATAGTTGCTCTTGTATTGCTCCAAAAACATTATTCCGAATTGTTCGAAGCTTTGAATTGATCCTTCTGGAAGCTGACTAAACCAATTCAGGGACCATTTGGTGAAGGTTGTTGCGAACATCTTGCAGGTTAGTCCTTCGGTGATCTCTTCTAGTGAGGTCTTTTGTTTGAATTGTAGAAGATTGGAGATTAGATCGGACTTCCCTTGGAATTTTTCCAACACAAGTGGGTTAAAGCTCCTCAACTTGACTTCTCTTACTATCCATTGAGCAAATGGTGATTTCGAAATTCCCCTCATAGCCTCTTCTGCCTTGTCCATAGGACTATCCGTTGGAATTCTTCCTACCCTTCAGACAACTTCTTCGATCATTTTCTCATTCAATTTTATCAGATTAACCACTTTTTCTTTCTCTTTCTCTTTCCCTTTTCTTCTAGAAACATTCTTTTCTTTGTGTTGATTAGTTTTTTTGCTGCTGTTAACAGTCTTCGAGCTTGAGGTTGTTGAACTCTCTGGAATTTTGGTGCTACTCTTTACTATTTTTATCTTGCTCTCTTCTTTTGTCTTTTTGCTTTGGCTTACTGAGTTTCTTTCGGTCTTTTTATTGCTCGGACCTTCCAACTTTTTCTTTCAGAATGTTATTCTCCTTCTCCAGGGCTTGGAGTTTCTTGTCAACCATCCTCTTCATTTCCATCATCATTTTCGCAGTCGCATTGTTTTTCTCTTCATATCCTTGAATCATCTTTGCTAGCTGATCCATCTACAACGTTTCTAGATTGCTCGACTCTTCTAAGCTTGGAGAAACTTTGGTGTTTGCTTAACCTCTTCTTTTTGGCGCCATTACTTTGATTTTGAAATCTACACAAATTGAAGAACTCGTAAAGAAAATCTGAAAAAACTTGATCTTCAGTTCTCCTATGCTCGGTATGCTGTCTCTAACTTCTCATATCGCTTCCCACAGACGGCGCCAATTTTATGTACCAAAAATAATACAAAAAATGAATCTCTTCTTTATTACAAGTCAATTGGATCAAATACACAATCACTGAAGAACTTTCAAACTCTCAAAGAAAGAAATAGGTGAACAATATTCTCTCTCTAAGAACTCTTGTGTCTCAGAATGAAAAGATATCCAAAATGATTACAAATATTTCATATTTATAGACAAGTTAGAGTTACATTCCACCCTTCAGGAGTCATCCTCCTCTAATCCATCCTTCGATCCTCCGCTACGATCATCCTTTGATCCTCTGCTTGGCTCATCCTTCGTCTCGCGTAGTAACTTCCTTCGGCACCTCATTAGTTCATCCTTCGACATCTTAATCTTTTCAACCAATAAATTTATGTCATGTGGGGAATTTCAGAATTTCCCCACCCAACTTTATAGTTGATAGCTTTTATTTTCAAAAATATGATTTGTCTTTAAAAGATGTTTTAATCTACAAGTTTTCAAGAATTTCTACATGTGATTTTATAAGTTAGTCAAGTAATAGTAGGATAAAGTTTTTACATGAAAAACTGGTAACAACTCAATTTTATGAAACTAGGTTTTCAAACTATAGCTTTCAAGAATTTATGAATTAAGTTTCTAAAAGGTTAAGTTTTTTCATGAAATGATTTCTAAGACCCTAAGTTTCTAAGTTGATCAAGCAATAGTATTTCAAAAAAAAAAAAAAATTGACTCTGAATTTTTGGAAATCTAAACCTTCACTTATGGGTTAACTATATTATAAGAACCCAGGGTGTTACACTTGGAGTTGTAGTTGATCATAATGAACTATATAGACTAATTGCATAAAATGTGAACTTTCCTACATATATACCTTATAGGTGATTCTAGTTTGTTAATATTAATATGCGACTAAGTGATACATGTTAGAATTAACAAATTAGAATCACCTAGAAAGCATATATGTAGGAAAACTTACATTTTCTGCAACTAGTCTATATTCATCATGATCAACTACAACTCCAAAACCTTATTCGGGTGATAAAAAACTTAATTCCAACCTGTAATGTAGGTTTTACTTTTGTATTTTAGGAATCAATTATCCTCCTATAAACATAAAACAAAGAAACATCTATAACCATATCCAATTCAACTAAGAACATTAATTAATCATCTAATTAACAATTTATTTATAAATAAAAAAAACCCTAAAATCCTGAATTGCTCAAATTAAACTTATAAAAAAAAATTGTACAAATTTATTAACTATACAAAATTACCCATAATATTTTTAATAGTATATCGTCAACAATCACATTAATCATCAAATTAACAATTTTTTTCAAAAAAAACCTAAAATCCTAAATTTCACCGAATTAAAGTTTATAAATCACATTTCTAAATTCCAATCCATATAAACAATTATCCATATCATTTCTAACAGTAATTTAACAACAAAACAAAATCTAATCGGTTATTTTTCAAAAAAAAATTCTCTTATTCCCAAATTTCTCAAAAATTACAAAAAAAAATAAAAACTAAATGATTAAAATGCTTATCTTATTTCCTGAAAATCTTCCAAATCCTGAAACCAGTTTTGTTTCTTTGGGACAGATTGAGACAAGTCTTTGGACTACCACTTTAAACCGCTACTAATTATTTTAGTGGCTGGTTTGAACTACCACTTTTTTCCCATTTTGTGGTAGTGCTTAAAACCGGGCCGGAGGGAGGGAGGTGGGAACATAGTTTTTCCAATAAAAAAAACAAAGCAAAACAAATTTATGTGTAAACGTTTGGTAAAATATTAATTTTATTGAATTGTTGTATCTACTATACACGTTTTGAATTTTTTGAATTTTTTTTAGATGGCATTTAAACGTTTCGTAAAAATTCCAACTATGACTTTATTTAAAGAACCTTTTATCTATCAGTTAAAAAAGAAGAACCTTTTTTGTCTATTTTGTCCACTTAAATTTTCATTATTTGTCCTATACATTTATAAATTAACATATTTAACTTAATTAAATTTCAAACTTTACATCAAGTAGAAAAAAGTTCTCATAATTTCTTATCATCAATTATTTAGTGGGTACCAGGTGAAAAGGAACACACCTAGCTGATACACAACTGTGTTGTGACGTACAAATTCACAGTAGCTAAGATCTCTGGTCAATTTATGAAAATTAGTTGCTCAATCATGTTTCCATACATTCACCCTTAGAAGAACAAAAGGACTATAGAATCACATATCACCACTTCATCACCACTTCATTATGGTCATGTTCTACACCTTACTAAATTTTTTTTTTTTTTTCAAATCTTATTTTATTATCCAAAATTCTCTCAAAATCCGTTCTTTTCTTTATTCTAAGAATTATCTAATTCTATTATATATTCTGTGGACCCCATCATATTTTACATCATCTTACCATATTCTATTACATTTATTTTTGTATTAATGCAAAATTTTGATTGCTGATTTCATTTAAAAATAAAAATAAAAAATCTAATCTAGGAGTTTGTGAAGGCAAATTTCTTATTTTGTTCATATTTATTAGCAAAAGGGCAAGGTTTTTCAAAATTGGATTTAAATATATTCTGTAATATCTTATTTTCAAACTCTAAAAATTTTATGTCACTACAAGAAAAAGGGTTTATAGGGGCGACTTTTTAGCGACGACACATAAGTCGTCGCTATTATGTTAATCTATAGCGACGATAGGTAGATTTTAGCGACAACAAATATTCGCGTCGCTATATTTTACCAATATAGCGACGACATATATATCGTCGCAAAAAAACGCCGCAAATAAGTAAATATTTATCGACGATATATTTTAGCGACGACAAAGTCGTCGCAATAGACCGCGAATTTTTGGGATTTCGAACGAAATTAAGGGTGGAAAACGTACACTCTATAGCGACGACTTTGTCGTCGCTATAAAACAACGAATCCCAATACAATCTGCTAAGGCTGAAATTTATATCGGAAATTGAAATGTTAGGGTCTATAGCGACGACATGTCATCGCTATAGAGCTGTTTATTCAATGCATGCGTACAGACTGAGAAGTTAAAAGCTACAAGTTACCGAAAGATTCACTCTTATAGTGACGACATGTCGTCGCTATAAGGAAGATATTTCCCTTCATTCGAGGTGAAATTAAGATCGGAGTAATTTTGCTAACTGCCCACGAAATTGCGACGACGTGTCGTCGCTATTGTTGTTATTTACCGACCAATTTTACTTCTATAGCGACGACATTTGTCGTCGCTATAGATCTGCCTCTATAAATTCACCCGAGAGCTCTTCTCTTCTCCCATCCGAGAGCCACCTCCTCCACTTCCTCCGCCCACCTCAACCCATTTTTGCCGCCCAATTAGCTGTGTAGCTCTTCAAGTAAGGTAATTATTAACTCTTTTTGTTTGTTTTATAATTTTCAATATATTTATTTACAATATTAGATAATTTTATGTAAAATATAGTAGTTATTTTATAAAATTTGTGATTTATTAAAATGTATATAGTTTTGTTTAGAGTTTTAGATATATTTGTGTAATTTCTTGATGTATTGTGCAGCGAATAATAAAAATTGTGTTATAATAATATTTGTGTATTTTAATTTATTTGATTTAAAAGAACATATTTGATAAAATTATTGAAATCAGGAAAATTTACATTAATTTTGTGTATTAGTGAGAATGATTGAAATTATGTTAGAATAATAGTTGTTAATGTTAATTTATTGAATTTTAGAAAAACCGTTGGAAAAAAATACTAAACTTCGGTCTTTTTATATTAATTTTGTGTTTCGTAGGAAATAATTAAAATTATGTTAGAGTAATATGTGGTAATGCTAATTTATTGAGTTTTATAGATATGGCAGACGTAATGTCCCATGGAGGTGATGCTGGAGGCGATCCGCCTCCCCACAGGAGCTCACGAGTACCATCGCAATGCGAATCCTGTAAGTGTACTCAAGATTACTATTTGTTGTTTTATTTTAACATATTAAATTCGATGATTTGTAAATGAAATATTAATATATATATGTTTTGTAAACGTAGCACAACCGAGAAAAACAAGGGGAACCGCTAAAGGGATCAAATTACAGAATGCGTGGCAAGCAAACCAAGGTAGGCCGTTGCCCGTTGAGTTCGACTGGCGTGAGAGGACAATCGC
>WUAT03053896.1:0-20559 GCA_010015005.3 Ulmus americana
TCTGTTTCAGATACTCTGAACCAAACAGGTTACTCTGTTTCAAATACTCTGTTTCATATACTCTGTTTCATATGCTGCGATATGCTGAACCAAACAGCCCCTAAGCTGTGGGATAGGAAAACGATACTTGATTGTTATTTTGTTGATGGCTCTACTATCAACACACATGCACCAAGTTCCATGTTTCTTTGGGGTAAGTAGTGCTAGTATGACACAAGGGGAGAGACTAGGACAAATGCTTCCTTTGATGAGTAATTCTTGGACCTGATTATGCAGATTTTCATACTCTCTAGGAGTCATACGATAGTGAGGTAAGTTAGGTAGGGTTGCACCTAGAATAAAATCGATCTGATGTTGAATATTTCGCATTGGTGACAGGCTGTTTGGTAGTTCTGCTGGAGAGAAATCAGCAAACTCGTGTAGAAGTTGGGTAAGACTTGGATGATCACAGTTTGGTTGTTGTTCTTACAATCCTTTGCTTAACAAAATCCAACAAGTCTGGTTAGATAACATATGACTATAGAAAAGTCTAGAGGACTCAAGTGGGTTGACCTATTTTGAGTTTTGTGGGAAACTACAGGAAAGTGTAGTTGGTAAAAAGGATATTTTCTTGCCTTCCTATTGGATTTCATAAGTATTTTTGAACCCATCATAAATAGCCTTATTATCAAATTGCCATCGTCAGCCTAGAATGATATGACATGCATCCATCTCAATAATATCACAGGTAATTTCAGTTTGATATACACTGCCAATGCTAAACATAAAAGTACTAGTTTCTTGAACTAAAGTTTCAATTCCTTTTCTTACCCAGCCAATCTTGTAAGGTATAAGATGAGAAGCAGTTTTGAGTTTCAAAGCTCTTACCAATGATTTAGAGACAATGTTTTCACTGCTGCCCGAGTCTATGATGATGTCGCATACCTTATTGTGTATAGTGCACCTTGTCTTAAAGATTGCATGCCTATGTGATTCTTCCTCTCTTTGGGGTGCTAGGAGCAATTTCTGCAATATGAATAAATCAGAATCGTTTACCTCTTGGTGGTCTTGGTGATCTAAGCAGTGGATTCATTCCCTTTCATCTGGAGTGGCTACTTCAATAGCAGTAGTGTCTTCTTGCCAACAATCAAGTACTGTGTTTCCTTGTTGGTGAATGTCAGGTATATCTTCTAGCAAACCAGCAGTACATTGTCATTGTGTACATTCATTGGAACGATGCCCTGGTATCCCACATTTGTAACACCGAATTGGTAGAGGTTTGGCATAGGGTTTGTGAAATTAGTTATCGGGGAATTTTCTAGGATTGTTCCGGAGTGGTATGAAATTGGATTTGTTGGGTGGAGTTGTGTAAGGCCTGGGTGGTTCTTGTTGGGAATGTTGGTGTGAACTTGGAGTATGTGTTTGAGGTTCAATTTTGGGTTCAAGAGGCAGTGGTGTAGAATAAGTTCTTGAAGATCTTTGAGAATAGAATCGATGTGAGGCTTGTAATTGTTTCTCAGCTTTATAAGCTAAAGAAATGGCATATGTAATGGTACTCATAGTATACATCTCAACACTTTCTTTGATATCTTTCCGGAGACCATTGACATACCTGATCAGTTGATAGTAAGGAGACTCAAAAAGGTTCGTTCTTGCTTGTAAGTGCTGGTATTCAGCAGTGTATTGATGGATGCTATGGGTTCCTTGAGTACAATGATGTAGTTGCTCCCAAAGTATTTGTTCATAATTAAGAGGAAGAAACCTTTCTTTGATCATCTTTCGTATTCGAGGCCAAGTCCAGATCGGTTGTTTTCCCATTCTGCGTCTATTACTCTGTTCTTGATCCCACCAAGCTGAAGCACCACCATGGAACTTGTAAGCTACAAGTTTGATCTTATTCTCTTCTGGTGTCTGAGTATAATCAAAATAATTTTCAACCTTTTTGAGCCAATCTAATAGGTTTTCCAGGTTAAGGTCACCATCAAAAAAAGGAAGGTATATCTTCATTTTAAAAGCATCATTTGGATGGTGATATCTTGGTCTAAACCACCACTGTTCAACCATGAGTTGTTCATCTTCTGGTCCTTCAGAATCGTAATGGTTGGGATTCAGATATGTAGATTCATGGGGGTGAGAGGATGGGAAGCAGGAATGATGAAAAGGAATCAATGGTTGATTTGGAAATGTGTTTCTTGGCTTTGCAAAATTGGAATCTTGAAAAAATTGTTGGCCTCTTGAAATGATGTTTTGGAATGGTCTCCTTGCCGTAGATCATGGTAATCATTAGTGTTATAGTCGATTTTCTCTTGATCATGCTGGTGTTGAACATTCACCAGAGGGGTCCTAGGTTGTAGGGGATCGAGACCTAACCCGGATAAAGCTTGGAGGATGGATGCCATTGAGGTTTGGAGGGATTGCAAGGAAGATTCAATAGTGTCAAGTCGTCCATCTTAAGTGTGGGATCTGTGTTGAAGGTTGCGCACAGCAGATAAAAGCGCAGCTTCACCGGTGGAAAAGGATTCTTTACCGTCGGTGGTTTTGTTCTTGTCTCCGGCGAGAACCATCTTTTCCAGCAAAGGAAATGGAGGCTCTAATACCAATTGATGAGACAAAGAACAGAGAAAGAAGGGAAAAACAATTGATTATTATCAGAATTATACAAATACTATCTTTGCTCCTCAAACCAAAGACCTTAAATACAAATTGGGACTAACTGTCATAACGGCTAGTTAGTAACGGCTAATTTTTCTTCAACTAAACTCAGCCTTTGATTGATAAAATACAATCCTAGCCTTTTAATCCTCTATCTGATATGCTTATCCGTGCCTTCAATCCATGCCTAGTCTCATTACATCAATTATTCAGACCAAAAGTATTGTTTCTTCATTTTCTGCAATTTTTCTCTGTTACTTGTCTTTTGGTTCACATCAGTATGGGTTCCTCTGCCACCGGGTTCATTGCAGCATGACATCGATGCCACTTGGGAAGCTTCTTCAAACTGCTTTGTGCTGGGAGCAATCGCTAGAGATAACAATGGTAACTTGATCGTGGCCGGTTCTTGGCTGGGTTTAGCAGCTCCCTCGGCTGGGGAAGCTGAGCTCAGAGCGATGCGAGCTGGTCTGAGCCTGGTTCACGAGCATGGTCTTGGCTCTGTGATGGTTTTCAGTGATGCTATGAGGGTAGTTGTGAGTCTGAACAATCCTCTCATCCCGGCCAGTGAAGACGATATAGTGATTTCTGATATTAGGAACCTTTGCTCATCTGTATCTGTTCTTTCCTTTACCCACATGTCTCGGGTTTGTAACAATGTTGCTCAGTACAGCCTTGCTAGACATGGCTTACGTTCTAAATCTCCTATGGTTTGGACTAGTGAAACTGAGCCTCAATGGCTTTTCGATGTCATTGCAGCAGACGCTGCTGCTATTTTAGTATTAATACAAAGAGCTCCATCGTTTTGCAGTAAAAAAAAAAAAGGTTTGAATATAAAACCAGATAAGTATATATATACAAATACAAACTTCAACCATTTTTAAGAAAACAATTAAACAATATTATATTCATAAATCAATTCCTAAAATGATAATTGTTTAATGCATTTAAACAAAAACA
This sequence comes from Ulmus americana, assembly GCA_010015005.3. Classification (NCBI taxonomy): domain Eukaryota; kingdom Viridiplantae; phylum Streptophyta; class Magnoliopsida; order Rosales; family Ulmaceae; genus Ulmus; species Ulmus americana. The sequence continues at coordinate 3,589 of WUAT03053896.1, forward strand.
ATAAACTAACCCATAAAAACATTTACCTAACCTCCTATGTTACCTAAAAATCTCACCAATCAATATAAATTGACAATAACACCAGCAAGCTACCAAAAAGAGATACATTAATGGGTCCAACCAAAAAGAAAAATAAATGTGGTCCAACTCATTCCATAGAAAACTTTGATTTTCATCCAATAATATATTACGTACCTAACATGCCAGCACAGAAAAGAACAAATATCGTGTAGAAACAAGAAAATAAAGCAATAAAGATGAGTAAAATAACTTACATGTTTCAACGATTCATCACTTCAAGTTACACCCACTTCAATTAGTTCCTTAAAATCCCGTAACAACCACTTAATAGCACCATAATAATCACCCTTCAAACTCTCAAAAACCAACATTAAACACCAAATATATCCCGAAAATCAAGTGTTACTCCAACCCTAGGCAAGAACAGTTGAGAGAATATGAAGAATTAATTTGAGAAATAATTTGAAATGCCCTAATACGACTTTGTGTTTTTCTAGCAAACTCTTCACATTCTTAATCAGTTGGCATGAAAATACCAAAATATCCTCACATGACCAGTACATTTTGATATTTTGACGAAAATTGTAACATGACAAACAAAGGAACATAATAAATAACGCTATAACTTAAAATGTTTGACCGACACACTCTTATAATTGAGAAGTGACATCCGGACATATGTAATAGTTGAGAGTGTTTGGTATTTAAATAAAAAAAATTACTAAAATTTAGTGCTTAGAATTTGTGCCCTAACATATTACATGTTACACGAATAAACTTTCCTAAAGTGAAAATAATTTATTGCAATGGTTGTCTTTTCTAGTATATATACGGCATCTTCTTTTCCTCTTTTTTTTTTTTTTTTTTTTTTTTTTTTTTTTTTTTTTTTTTTTTTTTTTTTTTGAGATGAATTAAATGTAGGAACTGTTATAATAGTTTATCCAAGACCAGCTAATGATTATTTGTCACTTTGTAGATGTTCCTCTTGTAACAGATATAAAATGCTTGAAAATCGTTGAAACCTGCGTTATGTTTGCTGCCTATAGCGCAAAAGAATGAACATGACGACTTTTAAGTTTTAAGGGCCATCTTTATATACAATGATACCAGGGTTTGATACCTCATTTGAATAGAATTTTGATGATTATGAGTATAATAAATTTTGAAGATAAAATTTTAAAATTTTTGATAAAAATTTAGTCTACAAAATTAAAAAATAATTTTATGTAAAAGGTAATAGCATTTATAAAATTTAATAATAAAATAATATAAAAATAATATTTTATGTGAGAGAATATTAATAATATAATATAAAAAATAATAAAAATATTAATAATATAATATAAAATATAATAAAATCTACGTGAATAAGTGATATAATAGGACATAATAATGTAAAAAGTAGTATGATTTACATGATAGAATAAAATAAAATAGTAGTTAAAAAAAATGAATTTTTAAATTTTTTTAAAAAATATAATAAGATTTTTAAAAAATAGTAAGGTCTCAAACGGAATATCCTACGCATATTCTAATAAGCAAAATGTTTGGGAAAATTATATTTTGGTACCACATCTAGCCGTCTAAAAGAACAAAAAGTTTTTCGTGTTTTGAAAAATTACTTAAATATATCATACTTATTGTTATAATTATACTTAAAATATTTTCAAGGTTATTTTCTATTTTTTAGTTAAATTAACTAAAAAGTTATTTTAGCCAGTAAATTTTGATAAACTTTCCTAATTGAAAAGAATTTATTGCAATGGTTCTTTTCTAGTATATATACGGCATTTTTTTATTTTATTTGCGATGAATTAAATGTAGGAACTGTTATAATAGTTTATCCAAGACCAGCTAATGATTATTTGTCACTTTGTAAACAGATATAAAATGCTTGCAAATCGTTGAAACCTGCGTTATGTTTGCTGCCTATAGTGCAAACGAATGAACATGACGAGACTTTTAAGTTTTAAGGGCCACCTTTATATACAATGATACCTGCGTTTTAAACGTTATTTAAATAGAATTTTGATGATTATGAGTAGATTAAATTTTGAAGATAAAAATTTAAATTTTTTTATAAAAGTAAGTGTGGGGTTTATAAAATTAAAATATAATTTTATATAAAAAATAGTGGGATATATGAGATTTAATAATAAAATAATATTTTATGTGAAAATATTAATAATATAATGTAAAAAATAATAGATATATTAATAATATAATATAAAATATGGTAAAATTCATTCGAGTAAAATGATATAATAATAATGTAAAAAGTAATGTGTTTTATATGATAGAATAAAATAAAATAGTGATTAAAAAAAAACGAGAATTTTAATTTTTTTTTAAAGAATATAAAAGATTTTACAAAAAAAAATTAGTAAGGTCTCAAACGGAATATCCTACTCATATTCTCATAAGCAAAATGTTTGGGAAAATTATATTTTGGTACCACATCTAGCCGTCTAAAAGAACAAAAAGTTCTTCGTGTTTTGAAAATTTACTTAAACATATCATACTTATTGTTATAATCACACTTAGTCCAAGGTTAATTACTCTATATTTTTTTAGTTAAATTAACTAAAAAACTATTTTAACTAGTAATTTTTGATAACTCACTCTAATTATACTCTCTTATTTAACTAATATAGATTATTTTAATATTTTTTAATTTAAAATAAAAATAATTTTTAAATAATAAATACATCTTTTCATTTAAAAAATTAAAAGTGTTAATAAAATAATATTTAAAAAAATAAAGAGTAAAAAGTGACTCTCTAAATGTAAGGAGACAAAAAGATTTTTTTCAAAATAACTAAAAGGATAAGGGTCTCTTGAAATAAATAATTTACTAAAATAATTCTCTATTTTAATTAAGAATAATAAATACGGAGCCTTTAAAAATACTCTTAGGTGCTCTTGGTTGACCTAGAGTATATCTTGATCATAACAAATCTGTAAGCAATATTCAAGTAATTTTTTAAAATATGATGTGCTCTTTGTTACATTAGACAACTAGAGGGTTACCAAATGTAATTTCCCTAACGGGTTTTAAAGTTTGTAATAACAATAGACAGGAAAACGACAAAACAAAACAGCTCTAAAACAACTGTAAAGTGCCCTTGTTATTTCCCTCAAGGCTATATGACGATCGACACTATATAATAGAAGCCCAAAATCAAAACCAAAAGACACGATTCGATTTTGATATTTTCTAATCAAGTTCTTTTGTTCCCAACAAAAATGGCTTCTAAACCATCCTTCGTTTTCTTCTCCCTTGTGATCTTCTTTGCCTTTGTTCAGATAACTATTGCTGGGGATCCAGACATACTCACAGACTTTGTTGTCCCACAAAATGTAACCAAAGTAGATGGAAGTTTCTTCACATTTACAGGCATGCGAGTTCTTGTTGGATCAAAACCTCCAACTGCGTTCCAGGTTTTGAAAGCAACCAAGGCAGAATTTCCAGCACTTGATGGACAGAGTGTGTCTTACGCTGTGCTTGAATACGCGCCTGGCACTACTAATCCACCACACACTCATCCTCGCTCCGCCGAGCTCCTTTTCCTCATTGGTGGCTCCCTTCAAGTGGGTTTCGTTGACACCACCAATAAGCTTTTCACAAACACACTTCAAGTTGGTGACATGTTTGTGTTTCCAAAGGGACTTGTTCACTTCCAGTACAATGCTGATCCGGAAAATCCTGCCCTTGCGATTTCTGCGTTCGGAAGTGCAAGTGCAGGAACTGTGTCACTCCCCAGCACTTTGTTTACCACTGGTATTGATGACAATGTGTTGGCCATCTCTTTCAAGACTAGTGTTTCCACCATTCAAGCCCTCAAGGCTGGTCTTGCTTCCAAGCCCTAAATTAAATATATAGTTGAATATGTGCAACAATAAGGTTGAAATTGGGCCATCTCTTTCATGTATAATGTTTAAATTAATCGTTTGTATCTTTCTACATTAATGAATCGTTAACTTTGTGTTTTGTTATCTGTTATAATTGAACAATAAACATCTTCACTTCCTTTACCGTCAGAATTTTGAATTGGTTAAAAGAAAGAAAAAAAACAAACAAACTTTCTATATAAAATACAGTATTATTACACCAAGTGTAGTTATTTAGTCTCAGTTAATAAAACCGGTTTCATGTGACGTCCAAATCATATTTTGAAGCAGATGGTTCTATTAGAAAATTATTTACTATGCTAGAAGTCAAGACTACTGGACAGTTGGTAAAGATGATATCAATTTGAATCTTACTTCAACCACATCTCCCCCAAGCAAAGAAGGCCAAATTTGTGAATTTTTTTGATTTCAATTAGTGTGAATTTTTAGGTTTGCTTGAAGAGATCTTTTTATTTCGATTTAATTGTGAAATTTGAGGGTTGAGGTTGATTAATTTCAGGGTTGGCTTCCCATGGTTATGAAATATGCTTTTAGGAACTCAATTGACCAATTGGCTTTGCTTTCCTATTTAGCTTTTAATCACTTTAGTTTTGCTTCTTTTCCTTTGTTTGTGGCCATTAAGGCTTCTCATACTTTGGGTTGTTCTAATGCAACTCTGTTTTAAAAGAAAAAATGGGAAATTTTTGGATTTTAAATCCACTAGAGTTTTGTTATTTCTTCTTGGAAATATGTTGCAGATGAAGAATTTTTTTCGTAAGTTTAAAGGTGGGAAAATTTATGTGTTTTTACTTTTTTTTTTAGGTCTTCAGTGGTTGGCCAAAGTCGCCAACAGAAATAGATTGTTTTAGGGTTTTTATTAATATTTAAATAATTTTTAGGTAAATGTTTTAATGAGATGGTGAGGGAATCAGAGATGGGTTGGTGGGTTTAATGTTGAGAGAGAGAGAGAAACAAAATAGAAAAAAATATATTTCATTTTCAATGCCTCTCTTTACAGGTTACGTGTTAGTCATGTGAGACGAAAAATAGATGAAAATTAGGTCTATTACTCATTCTGTCAAGATAGTAAATAAAATGAAAGATGGGGAAATTTGAGCCAAATTACAACTTTGGAGGTTTCACTTACAAAAGCGCACATAGTTTGTATTTGCACAAAAAAAAAACCTTTTCTTTTCTTTTTTGGGAACGGCTTAGTATACCTGTAATTGGATTATATTTTTAATAAATGTTTTTTTATTTTTTTTATTTTAAAGTCCTAGTTATTATAAAGTACACTCCTCATTGGATAAATTTATTTCATTTTTTTATTAAAGTAGTTTCTTTTAACTAAAAATTTGATTTGTTGTTACAATTTTAATTTAATCTCTTTAACTTTCTTTTCAAGAAAATAAAAAACAAAAAAATTTCTCAAACCAGACTTTCTTCCATTTATTCTTTATGTCTACAGTTTCTGAATTTGATAAATTCTAATTTTAAATACTTAAAGTGATTTATATGAAACAACAAATATTTTCTTATAGAAAAACAAAAAATAAAATACTCAAATTTTATTGATTAATTCCATTTTTCCAAATAGTGAACTAGGCCACAGATGATAGCCATTCTTGCAATCTCAAACTCAGCATCATTGAAGTAAAATTCACAAGAAAACTAAAATCATTATCATTTAGAATCCTATAAATATAACTAAACTCATACAAAAGAAAGAAAGTTTTCTCAACAAAAAATGGAAGCCAATGGCCAAGCCATCCATGACTTTGTTCCTTTCCTTATCATTTCTAGCTAAGTTGAATTATTGTCTCACTAGAGGATGCAGTAGCAATGGTCCTAGTGTTGATCCTTAGGAATGTCGAGATCCTTAAATATCGGACTGTCAACTCCGACACCCATCGCGTGAAGTCCATTGTCAACGTATATGACAGATCCAGTGATGGCAGAGGCCAACGGTGATGCCAGGAAAGCAGCAACGTTCCCAACTTCCTCTGTTTCAGGGAGTTTTTCCCATTTTAGTACAAGGCGAAGGTATGTTTAAGTTAAAAGGTGATTAGGGTTTGAAAGAATACCTGCAGAAAGCTCCTTTTGGAGAGGAGCATTGGCTGAGGAATAGTCGATCATCATATCAATGAACCCGATTGCTTTTGCAGCACGGCTTCTCAGTGGCCCTGCAGAAGAAGAGAAAATAAATCAAACCAATTTTTTTTCCCCAAACGAAAGGAAATATTATGATTGAATCTATCAATACATATAAGATGAGAGGTGAGAAGATACCAGCAGATATTGTGTTGACTCTAACTCTGTGCTTCCGTCCCGCTTCAAAAGCAAGCACCTGAATCAATCAACATAAACAGGATAAATTAGCATCGAGACATGGATTTGAGGAAGAAATAACATAATCAACAGAAAGAAATTAAAACCGGAAACTGTCCGGAGAAAGGATTATGGAACTCACTCGTGTATCACTCTCAAGTGCAGCTTTTGCGGAGCTCATACCCCCACCATATCTGCGTGAGACAACAAAAAAGTTGGGATTCAACGATAAGTGATAGTCCACAACACTTGCAAAAAAACAGAAAATGAAGGGAAAAAATACCCCGGAATGATCTTTTCAGAAGCGATATAGGTAAGAGAAACTGAGGAACCACCTGTAACAGAAGATGCAAATTTAATAAGCATAATTTTCGGGACAAGAGTCTAGCATATTAGGAAAAGCAACCCTATTTTGGATCGATAAAGAGATAAGCATGCCTGGATTAATTATTGGGATGAAATGCTTGAGGAGCGAAATGTAGGAGTAACTTGATGCAGATAAGGCTGCAAGATATCCTTTCCTGGATGTCTCCAACAGAGGTTTTGTTACCTGTTACAAAGGTGCTTGCTTGATATGTGCCAAGAAAATTGTGCACAAAAATTCCGCAATCAAAATAAAGTTTTACCTCTGGTCCGTTAGCAAGGGAGTGCACCAGAATGTCAATGCTGCCAAAGTCTTTCTTCACAGATTCAGCCACTTCCTGCAAGAAATTTCAAAGGGAAGCAAAAAATTAAACCTTAACATATATACATATACCGTGTGGAAGTGAAATCTGAAAAAAAAATTCTCAGCTCCAACCACGGCTCTTAAAAGTTTTTTTGCAATAAGAGATAGAAATGATGGTTTGAGTCCATACCTGAACTGTCCAATTACTGGATCCTGCATAACGCTTGTTTGTTTTTATCTGCACCAAAGCCATTGGAATATATTGAGCATATATTAATTTAACCATTTTCATATTATTGTATATAAACAGAGTATGGCTACATTACATCTTCAGGTACATCCTCCATGTTATCAAAAACTGCATCTAGTGGATATATCTTGGTTATCTCCATTAAAGAACCATCTGGCAACCTGAAACATCATATAACTTATTAGAATAATCCATTCATCAATGCTACAGAGGAAAGACGAAAAAAATGGTTCTAACAACTTACACTCGTGATTCATCAAACTTTCCACGCCGAAGGCTAGATTCAAAAATGTTCAAAGCCTACACAAGAAGCTTTGGAATCAATAATTACACCATTTTTCAGGCTAGAAAAAAAAAATCTGAAACAGTGAAGAAGGATAACATGTAATAGACCACGCCAATCTACTTACAGGAACCCATGTGCCCACGAGAATTTCAGCACCCGCAGCAGCAAGAGATTTTGCAATTGCCCAACCATAACCATTGTCATCAGCTACACCAGCAATAAATGCTCTCTTTCCTGCAAAATTTAAGCTAGTTTTAGTTCAAGAGTAGGCATAAGGAAATCATCACATGACCATTGACAAAGACTTAGAAACTAATATATATATATATATATATATTAATCCAAACACAGTAGTATTTTAAAAGCTAACAAAGCTTTGGAAAAATAAAGCAAAATTGAGTAACGAAGAGTGTGCAAATGGAAACTAACCTTTCAGATCAATTGGCAATCCTGGGACAGGTTTGGTTTCATCAGCTTCAGCCATTGCCTTTGTAACAGCCTTATCAAATTTGGGGGGAGTTGAAGTGAAGCTTCGGCCAAAAAGTTGAACTGACGATGAGATCTGACACGCACTAGAAAGCTTTGACCATGATGCCCCTTTAGAATTGCTAGGAAGCATTGCAGGACATGCTGCAAAAGTTCTCCGAGAAAGGGAAATGCAGGGCTTCACTGTTGCTATTTGCAGGCTGGAGGCTGTTGTTGCCATCTTCAACAAACGAAATCTCGACGAGGAGAAAAGAGATCTACATGAAACAGAAAATTCAGAATATTTCTCCAATTCACTAATGAACATGAAAAACCTAACATGAAACAATCATCAATGGTAGAAATAGAACTCAAATTGGCAAAAAATAACTCGAAAATAAAGAAACAACAAACCTTTACTCCCAATCCCATTCTTAAATTAGTAAATAATCATACTAATTTCCTCAAAATTCAAAAAAATTCAGCTACCATTTTGTCCAATCTTTCAAAAAATCACGATTGCACAAGACAATTGTGCTATGATTTAGAGAAAAGTGGGGAGAACCGACTTTAGTCTTGTCAAACATTTCAGCAAAAACAAGTTCACTTCACATTAAATTTATTCTTATATATATGAAAATTTCATATTTCTTACATTAGACAATTATGCTAAACACAGTTAAAGAACAGGAACAAATCACTAAACCCAGAACCATAAATCACCCAACTAAGCATAATTACACTAAAAAAAACCTCACAAACATGCAAGTTAATGCCAAACCCACCGAAACCCATCAAACGTTTCAACAAAAACAAGCTCATTTCACACCAAATTCATCCTCAAACACATAAGAAAAAAAATCAGATTTCTTACATTTCTGCTACAAGAAACGCCAATGCGGAGGTCAGGAACAGCAAATGGTTGTTCTCGAGTAAAGTTGGGATCTTTCTAGTTGTTATCAGCTAAAGGGAGAAGAGGGTATCGATAAAAACTATGGAAAGCGTTCTTAGTAGAGAAATCTTGAGAGACTTGGGAATTGTCGAAAAGGAAAAGCTTTAGATCGGAAAAAGTGGGTTGGATTTTGGTGTTTGTGTTTGGATCATAAACACATTTTCAGAGGTTTAAGTGAGTGTTTGGTTTCGGTTGGTTGGCCGTAGGGCTGCGCCTACAGCTTCTCATTATTATTTGGAATCTGGGCTTAGTGGGCTTTAAAGATTGGGCCTATTGGGCCTAGACTGTGATCTTAAGATAATGTTAGAGCCCAACAATATGGCCCTATATTGATCTAAGAAGGCCAGCCAGGCCATGATCCTTTCAAAAAAAAAAAAGACTTATTGGCTTTAATGCCCTCTATTGTTAGTCTAGTTTTACACATTGCCCTTTATTTAAATGTTTTTGTTGTTAAACCCTCTAATGTTACTGTTTATTAATATTTATGGTCACAATTGTCCCCCCACTTTTGTGGCACTTTTTTTTGTAACAAATACTAATGAACAGTAACTACATGGGGTTTAACGACTAATTTTTTTTTTTTTTTAATAGGGAACAATGTTCAAATCTGAAAAAATGATAGGGGGTATTTGTGCCAATTAGCTAAAAAAGTTATTTTGGAATGTTGTTTGGTTGTTAGTTTGAATAAAATTGAATATAAATATGGTGTTGTTTGGTTTTCGATTATGCAGTATTCTGGATAGAGTATTCTAAATAGAGTTTTTGTTTAGTTCAGCACTCTAAACATAATAAAATAGAGTATTACTCTAAACAGAGTTTTTGTTTAGTCCAGCAGTTTGAACAAAGTAGCAATGCCATATTTCTAACAAAGAACCAAACAGGACCATATATATTTTTTGTTTACAAGGAAAAAAAGTGATTTTAATTTCAAAATTTGTTCTAAAAAGGAGTGTTGAAACTTGAAAGTAGGCAACAATTACCAACTAAACAAGTATTTGTATATGAGGTTTTATTTTTTATTTATTTTTTAAAGTGATCCTATCAAATAACGGTTTCGAAATGTAAACAAAACGGGACCTAAATTCCTTTCTCTAGGTCCATAAATTAGGATAAAAGTGTAAGAAATGAATTTGTGATTATATTTATATGAAAGTGAGAAATTAAAAAATAGAAAAGAAATAAATAAATTGGATTTTCTCTTTTCAATAATGGACTCTTGTTCCATTCAAAATAATTAGGGGGAACTACAGGAATTCCCTAAAAGGAAGTATTAAAACATTTATATGCCACTTTTTATCTTGTTTTACTCTTCCACAAAATGATAAATTACAAAGAAATTAAGACAGATAACTTGAATATAAAGAGATAAAAGATTATTTTACAAAAAAAAAAAAGGTATAAATAGAATGATTTTAAAATGAATGTGCAAATTTAATGGGTTAGGAAAAAGGGGTATATGATGTAATTTTCTCAAATTTATTATTAAATTTAATAACAAGGATCTTTGGGATGGGAGAGGGGCGAGGGCCCGTAAAAACAACACTTCATTCTCATAAATTAGAAAAATGAAAATAAAAAATGTTGAAAGAGTGGAAAGCGAAACCTTTATTGCTTTTATATACATATTTATATATTTATTGTTTTTAATTATTGATTTTTGATTTAATAGTTGTAGTTAAATAATAATTATTGTTCTTAATTAAATTAAAAAAAAAAACTCTTATAATTACAATTATTATATTAAAAATCAATAGTTAAAATCTGTATTTGTATCACATAAAATTTTTGTTTTGAAGAATTTTCATATATATATATATTAAAGTTTGTGTCGTTTTAGAAAGAAAAAGAAAAAGAAAAAAGTGTGTTTCCCTCCTTCCACTTGGTTCATTTATCACACCAAATGTATTAGAATTATATATATTAAAGTTTGTGTCGTTTTAGAAAAAGAAAAAGAAAAAAAAAAATGTTTCCCACCTTGCACTTGGTCCATTCATCACACTTCACACCAAATGGATTAGAAAGCAGAAACACGAGTGAAACTATTTGGAAGTCCACTCTTATATATTATGGAGGCCATAATTTTCATATATTTATATGATTACTAATCTCTTTCCTCTTTATTTATTTATTTATTTTTACATGCAAAGACAAAATATTTATAACTTTTTTTTTTTCCTTTTTGAATTAGTAATGTCAAGTGATGTCTATTTTTTTTCGTCAGTAGGATGATTATAGCCATGTTGTGACATTAGATGTTGCCTACAAAGGTTTTGAATCATGAACTGAGCTTTCTGTGTCTATTTTTTTTTTTAAATCACTTTCTATGTGCATTTGTTTATCGTAAATAACGCTTTTTGTGCTATAATATTATTGATTGTGACACTTGTATGAAGCATATGATAAGATCACATATTATTCTTTTGATGGTTTTTTTTTTCGTGGACTTTAAAGGTTTGGTGCGGTTTGCATTTAACTTGTTTTATTTGAAAACGGAAAGAGAAAATGGTTACACTATTTTGACAGCTAATTGCAACAGCTGTCTCCATCTCTCAATATATATATATATATATATATTTGAAAATTATTTGAATTAAGTATGCATATAAAAAACGATATGAGTCATTAATTTTTTATCAAATAATTATAATTAGAAAAGTTTTAATGTAATTTTACATAGAACAATAATTACTAATTTTTGTGGAGAACATCATTTAATATATTTTTTTCAATTTCATTCATGATTTCATTCCCTTTTTTTTTTTTTAGAATCAATATCCTCATCTTTTTTTTTCTTTTTCACTTTGATTATTTTTTTTAGATATCCTAAAGAACAATCTCTTCAATTTAAAATTTCAAAATTTATAAAAAATTATAATCACTATTTTTTCAGCATGCCCACACTATTTTTTGTTTTTCTTGTGTTTTTTTTCCAATACGAATTTGAGTAATCTTCGAGTGCATATATGATTAAACATTGACATTATAATCTGCATTTTTATATAATATTTTTTTGACAAGTTTCAATGACAAATAACAATGGCAACCTTTGATATTGATGATGATTTTTTTATATATATTTATATTAGTTTAATTAGTTTTCATATAGTTTCGGAAGTAAATTGCAGGAAGATTATTCTTAAAGCTTTAATGGCTGATTACACTGGTAGTAAATTGCAGGAAGATTATTCTTAAAGCTTTAATGGCTTATTACAGTGCTAGTTTCTTGTCTCTCCCTCACTGTCACTTGTCTCTCTAACTTCTATCTTGCTTTCTCTCTTTGTAAATCAAATAATTAATTATCTTTTGCTTATCTAACTGTTGAGATTCATGGCACTATCTCGTTTCTCTAATATATATATATATATATATATATATATCTTTGTAAATAAAATGATTAATTATCTTTCATTTTTGTAACTGTTGGGATTCCTTAATAAAATTTATCATTAAAGTATCCTCTGTTATTCATTTTGTATTCTAACATTTTTGGAGTGCTAAAAATGTGTAATTAATTATCAAAACCCTTTGGTTGTCTTTCCATCTTCTTCAGAATGAGATAATAATATCGCTTATATATAAGCAGCGTCCACTGATAGAACATCAACATCAGTAAACAAGTTTCCTTATATTTGTATCTCAAGGAAAGTCTGTTTTTGCTAGTAGTGAGTATGTCGATCCATGATCTCGACCGTGCATCGAAGATTGGATGCCATCTTTGAATGAGTCTTATATTTCTCATTTTGTTTGCGAAGAATAGAATCGGAGCTTTGTGACCTTTCAAGTGAAATAAGATCTATCACTTCTCTTCTTCGATCAATCCAGCTAGACCAGATGAATTTGTTCACTCGTTTAGAAAAACTAGAGGCTTTAGCTCGTAAAAACAGCATAAAGATATCGTCTAAAATGGAGACTGAGGTTGACATTAAGAAGCCCTAGAAGACGAGAAGGCTAGGGCATTGGAAGAGAGATTGAAAAATATTCTTGATGGATTCCCTGCCGTAACAACCACGAAACCGTTTATGGAGACTCCTAGAAGCAGACGAAGAGAGGAAAGAATACCCACCACACAAGTTATGAGACAAAGGAAACAGAATTTTGAAGAGTCCAGTGTCTTTGTAACGCCTCAATAGTTGAGTAACGAGGGAAATAGGATTTACAATTCTATTTTTGTAGAAGTTGACATTGAGTAAGTAAATATTTGATACCACATATACTTCATTATTTCATTTATTTTCTTATTTGTTAACATATGTTTCTTTTTATTTTAATGGTAGACAAATATTATTGAGTTGCAAGAAGCTATTTCTGACACGGTTCAATATAATGCATTCTCTTGCTCCACAAGAAAAATTAGAAACACTAGTATGTGGAAGTTGTTTCATTATTTTCGATTCCATTGATTTTTTTTCGATGCTACCAGAATTTTTTTAATAAACATTTTAACATGTTTTAATAACAAACATGCATATTATATGTATGCTCTCAACTCTTATCATGGAGGACGAAAGGAAGAGAACATAGAATAACCCTAAATATGGTTTTTACCATTAAATATGATAGTAAGTGTTCCTTTTTCTTTAATGATTTTTTGTATTGACATTTTTTTCGATTTTTTACGTAATGTATTATTTTATGTGCATGCAGAGAGAGTCGTTCCCACCCTCTGATGAGCACCTGCACAAGCTATGGAAGAAGTATAAGTATCACGAGGATTACATGGGATGTTTACGGAGCTATAAGGAGGTATTAATTTGTTTCAAATATATTTGTAATACTAGTTCACTGATAATTCGTTAATTTGTTATGTTGATTATTCCCCTAGCAAATATATATACCCATACTATGGGCTAGTCACTATACTCTTGCACGAGTTATAATTAAGAGGCTCACGGTTAAAGTTTGGGGCTCTGTGGAAATATCAGAGAGCCTATTTATTACGAATCAATCATAAAAACTATTGTAAGCTCATGTGGATCATAAAGTGATAAATTATGTAGTATATATTTGCTTCATACTAATTAATGATTAATATTTCAATAATGTAATTGTAGTTTTCAAATTTGGATATGCTTATCGAGAAAGAGATCAGGATGTTCAAGTGTCCTACGTTCAACTTCTCGACATTCCACATAAAACGTCATCCATTTGTTCCCCAACAACCCAATTGCTTCGATTGTGGTGTCTTTGTAATTCTATTCATGTGAAGCTGATGTAGTTTGGACTCTCGCTCTTTTCAGGTAAGTTTTAAGTCGTGAAGTAGTTAAGGTAAATTATTGCAATAATATTGACGTTGCATTTATTATATGCAGTTCGATTCAAATTTAGAAATGAAGAAAATTGCTAAATGGCTTGTATCGTCAGAGCACAATGAAGAAAATTTGGAATTCATTTAAAAGTTTTAATTTTGCTGAACGAGTTTAATATGTTTCAGGAATTACTCAAATATCATTTTGTTATTATGGGCTATTCGGGAATTACTTATATTGTTTGATGCATTTAATTTAAGTTGGTTTTGCACTTGAAGAATTCATCTTTCGCACTCGGTTCCCATTATAGTCATTATTATTTGTGTGTTGTTATTTTAAAAAGTTTATTATTAATGGGTAAGTGATATAATCAGTGAGCATATAACTTTAAATTTTCTTGAAAGACGCAAAGACAAAAATTGGAACACATTGTGGCATTGTGGGAATATCAATAAGTTTAATTAATTTAGTGTGCAATCATCTCAAGTTCTATCATAAATGTTGGAGCTTCTACATCCTATTCAATTTTAGACTAAGGTCTATATGTCGAAATTTTTTCGATGGTAGAAGGACATAAGATTACAGAATTCGACGTTGTCAAAAATAAACTGCGTAGAGTTTTGTATCAAAGTTCAACTTTGTCAAAATCTCATTGATGGCACTGACTAGTTTCTAAAATAAAAAAAAATGAAAAAAAAAACAAATAATTTTCATCGAAACCATGTTAGCACTTGAATTTTGTTGAGTTGATTTCACTTTAGGATTTTATGATTTTATGATTTTTCTTCTTTTGTTTACTAGAATGGTTAGGTATGCATAAAATGGATTATTTATGGGTTCGCGAGATAATCAATAAATTTTATAACATTTAATATTTTTGGAAGATGTAAAGACAAAAATTACAACTGTATATGACCTTGTGAGAATATCAATCAAGTATTACATTTAATAAATTTCGTGGTTCATCAATTTCCAAGTTTTGTAATAAACGGTGAATCATTTTTTTGTTTATTTTTTCCATTTAAAGTGGTGTTGGGTTACAATAGCATATAACAAACTCCTTGGAATATAGAAAGCCAAAAATTCATTTTGTTAATTATAATAATTTTTCATGTTCAAATTCCAAATTATGCCATTCTCATGAGAAGCATTTTAATGAATTGTGGTTTAACTTGATAATTTAAGGATTTTATGCTTAAGGATTTAATAAAGATTTGATGACAAACAAAAAAATAGATAAAATATTTTTATGAGACACAAATATTTATTTTTTAAAATTAGCACCGAACTGTGGTAGACAAAATTATTTTTATTTTTGTTGTTACCAAATCTTATTGGGATAAATACCATGATGGAATTGCCACATGGAAGGTCAATCAAAGCCACATTCACCGTTGATCTTGATCTTAATCGCATAGTTTTACTCCAATAAGTGATTGGTGATGAAATTGTCACATGGAATGTCATTGTGGAGCGATAATGTCTACGTAAAAAGAACATGACCATTCAGGAAGGTTATATTTCACAGGCTTGAACAAGAAAAACCTATTGGTCCTATTCAAACATCAATACAGAAGGTTATGAAACAGAAGAGCAGCTAACCGACGAGCCATCCAACCGGCCTCCAACATCGGCTAGTTCATCTTCATCCAACGACAAGTGGGAACAACTCACTAATTTAATAACTAATTTTAAATTCAAGAAGCCGGACAATGATTCGAAAGTACTTAATAGAAATCAAGTTCAGATTTTTGATTTCCTGGGAGATATCTATTATCGAATAAGCTCAGGAAGATGACTAGGACAATGAACATGAGGCTACAACTGACGTTGCAAAACAAGGGGATGTGACTGAATCCTGCAAAAGTAAGGACAAAACTCTCACTACAACATAAATATATCTTTTTTATTCTTTTTTTTTTCTTAGGTAGATAAGATGTTACTGTGCATAAAATACATGATTTGTTGGATTATTTTTCGGTTTCACGAGAATTGTTTCAAGTTCGAAAAACCAAAAAGAAAAAAAGACTGTGAATCAAGCGAAAGCTCAGCAAGTACAATATAATTCTTACGTAATTTTTTTTTTAAAAAAAAAACACAGTCACCAATCACAAACAGTCATGAATGTCCTCATATATAATATATATATATATATATATATATATATATATATACATTTTTCTTTATATAAAATTCGTGCGTGGGCCTCCTCTATATACATACCAAATTAACGACCACAAGGAAAATCGAGAATCTACCCTTAACCTTTCCTTGAGGCCATAACAGTGATAACCCCACTATAAATAAAGAGATGCTGGGTATGACCCTTTTTAAAACAGTTCTTTAAAAATCTCACTCAAATATGTGAATAAGCATCATTGTAAATCAATTTATGCTATAGCGCATAATAGAGGCAAATCATATAATCCAATGAGAAAAGTAGGACTTTTGCATTATAATAACATTGAATTCATCATTCACATTGCATAACTCATAGACTAATTGGCACGAATGCCCCCTATACTATAAGCGAATTCTCAAGTTGCCCCCTGAATGTTTTTTTTCGCCATTAAATCCCTCAAACTACAACCTTTTTGCAAAATGTTACAGAATGTGGACGAAAGGTAATTTCCGTCTAACTTCTATCTTACATGTGCTTCACACGTGCTTTATATAGGGTTAAATTTAGAATAACATTTTAAAATAAAGCTTATTCCATTATTATTATTTAAAAAAAAAACATACATAAAATAAAAACAAAAACAAAATCTAATTCCCTAAAATATCATACACTTTCTCGCTCTCTTCTTCACTGCTTCTTCATCTCCCCTCTCTCTCTCTCTTCAATCCATCTTCACCATAGCT
>WUAT03053897.1:0-13612 GCA_010015005.3 Ulmus americana
AGACTTTCCTTTATAAGAAGGAAAAGACTTACTATTTTTGGGATCTGATGCTACACTGCTACTTAATACCTTAGGGGATCAACTCTATTACATAAATTTATTCCTAACCGTGTATTATAAGTGATCTGAACCTGCCTGGAGCGAGCCTCCCATAAAGGCAAGTGAAGTTGGTGAGCCATATGATGGGCAATTATCTCTTGTGGTTCGGAGAGGACTCAGCTGTTAGTTAGTACCCCCTTGGTTTTGGGGTGGACCATTTCACTCTATTTTATTATATACACTTAACGAAAAGAATGTGCTCGCTCGCCTTCTAATTACAATCCACGTTCGCAGTTCCTCTTTGAGCCTTCTAGCGTTCAATCTCCACTTTCATTTTACTAGTCAGGCGAAATATGAGAAAAGTGATGAACAACCCTCATCAATGCATTTCTCCATTTTTCTGTGAAAGGGAGTACAAATAGTAGAATTTCATTCCCAATAGGGATTGATGAGGAAGATCTAATTCTAATGAGCCTGTGTCAATGGTTGGACAATTGACACCAATAGTTGGGACAGTGGAAGTGCACTCCCAATCTGAATCTATCGAATCCACTGAAGAAGCCTCGGTGGGGCAACGCATTTTAATGCCTTCCCTTACTCTTACTAAGACTAATGTGAAATCATTCCCTCCCTCACATGCATTTGCAACATATTCTATAAATAAGATTGGTATTCCCCGGCCATTCTTGGCATCTTCACTAGTTGCCCCTCTCTTCCAACTTTGAATTACTATATACGCACGCTATTCGACTGAACTCGTTCTCGTTTTGGCTCTGCATTCATGAAATTCCAACACCAATGTATCTGACTGCTACTCAGCCTAACATTATGTTTGTGGTGAGTCTTTTGAGTAGGTATATGGATCGTCCCACATAGCTTCATCTTCAGGCAGCCAAGAGAGTGCTGAGATATCTAAAAGGGACTTCAGATTTTGGGATACTTTATAGAAAGGGAGGAGATGAGAAGCTAGTTGTTTATACAGACAGTGATTATGCTGGAGATTTAGATAACATAAAGAGTACTTCAAGTTATGTTTTTCTGTTAAGTTCAGGAGCTGTTTCTTCATCATTGAAGAAACAACCAACAATCACCTTGTCTACCACTGAAGTTGAGTTCGTTGCAGCAGCTTCATGTGCTTGTCAAGCAGTTTGGGTAAGGAGGATTTTGAAGGGTATTAATCATGCTCAAAGTGGTGGTACAACAGTCTTTTGTGACAATAGTTCTATCTACTATTGAGCTTTCGAAGAATCCTGTATGTGACAATAGTTCTATCTACTATTGAGCTTTCGAAGAATCCTGTATTACATGGTTGAAGCAAGCATAGAGATGTCAAATTTCATTTTCTTCATGAGCTTACTAAAGATGGAGTTGTAAAGCTGGTCCATTGTCCCACTCAAGAAC
The DNA here is from genome assembly GCA_010015005.3 of Ulmus americana. Classification (NCBI taxonomy): domain Eukaryota; kingdom Viridiplantae; phylum Streptophyta; class Magnoliopsida; order Rosales; family Ulmaceae; genus Ulmus; species Ulmus americana. The sequence goes on from WUAT03053897.1 coordinate 1,441, forward strand.
AGGTTGCAAACATAATGACCAAGCCATTGAAGCTTGATATGTTTGTGAAACTAAGAGGTCTATTGGGAGTTTGCACAAATCCAAGTATAAACTGAATGAAATTAGTATTCGATTTAAGGGAGAATGTTGAAATAGTGGTTTGAATAAAACCTATTCTTTAGGATTAATTGTGTACTTCCTAATCACTTACCACGTTAATAGGCATGTAAAGCGCTAATCACTTCCCACGTTAATAGGCATGTAAAGCGTGGGCTATAGTTCATTTCTTTTATGTTATTCTAAGGCTATATATAGTCAGCTTAGTTGTTTAATTCAATTAGAGAGCATTCCTCTAATTTGCTTGTTTTCACTAGACAAATACTCTGTTTTTAACAGAATGTTGGTTGGCGATGATTGACTAATGGAGTTTACAAAGAAAAAGATATGCCTTCTGGTATACTGTAAACGACGTGTAGTTTCTCTAAAGTTTAAGTTGCCAACACCTACGGATTTGAATTTTCCAGGGAGCCAAACAAACATAGTAGTTTTTATAAAATTGAATAGATAAAAAGGTTTTTATTAAAAGAAAACATAAAAAAAAAAAAAAAAAAAAGTTCTTAACTTTTAGTGGTTAATGAGCCAATAACTAAACTTTGCACTAGAAAATTACTTTCGACTACACGATTGATCCTCTGGTCGATTCTGTATTATTTATGTACAGAGACCATCCAAAGTCCTGAAATTGCAATCCTAACTTTATTATTTCGGATTTCAGCAATACATATGGAACTAAAACCATAGACATACGTTTGTATGTATACGTACGCTGCCTCGGCATTAACAGCATTATTAAAAATGGAAAGGCCGCAGTAACAATCTGTTCTCTCAACCCAACCTGGGATATCCAAAATAATTTATTTCATTAGAAAGGTTAGGATGAAACTGATTTAACCTGTGCGAGAAGTTGGTGTTCAGAAAGGGCATCTGCATGGTTCGATTCCCCAAGTCTGCTCCGCATACTCTTCGATTGTTCTATCACTGCTGAATCTCCCAGAGCCAGCAGTGCTAAGAATGCTCATCTGTGTCCACTTCTCTTGATCAACATATGCCTTATCAGCAGCAGCCTGTAATATATAGTTAAATGCTTAAATCAGATCTTGCACACCATTTGTGAGATATAGAACATAGAATTGCTTGCCTTGGGGACTCCCCATAGGAACAAAGATTACCTGTGCCTCTAGATAGCTTCCGAAATCAGAACCCAGGAGATAGAAGTCATTATCACCCTCCAGTGAATCGCATAGCGATTCAAAATATTCTTTAAAGCCAAAATAACCATCTCGAACCATCCTACACATAATGTACAAGAAATTTGTCTTAGGAAACAGCTGCTTACGTATGCATAAGCGTCACTTTGCCACTATTTCTATTTTCCTTCTCCATAATTTCAATAAAATTGTATAGAATAAAGTAACATTTCCAATTCCACCATATGGAAGTTTTGTGAAGACAAATGATCTTTCCGAGCTAGTTTTCCAGTCTTAGAATTTACACTGACTGCTTGACTACGTGAACTTTTTTGAAGACTTGTTGGGGTGAGTTTAATCAGATACCAGTAGTGTAAAGGAAAAAAATAAAAAAAGGAAACAACAAAGTACCTAACAACACGTGCGAATTGCAAATTCACTTTCTTATCAGACCGTTTCTCTCGCAATGTGGGAACTTCTTGCAACTTTGCACCAAACAGAAACTGGGGAAAAGAAAGAGAACAAAGGAAACAGATTTCATTGCCACATCATAAGCATAACAAATTAATGCGCTTAATTAGTAAAATGTGTATGCGTGATGCGCATCTGCTCCTTCTGCAGAATTACTATCTTATTAAGATATCCATAACCTTCTATTAGAGTATATAATCTTACTAAAGGATAATATATCAGTTCTTAAATGAAGTTAAATTGCATTTTTTATGAGTAAACCTCTCATTCAGCTATGATAATCCAACTATTTTGAGTCGGGTATTTAAATCTCTCTCAGCTATTGTATTCTTAAACTTAAGAAGGAACAACAATGAACAGTTTTCCAAGTATGTAAAGTTTATATAAATCTTACAAGATTTTCTGCTCCAATTTCTTCAATAATTTCAACAGTTGAACCATCTTCTGTAGCTAAGAGCAAACTTCCATTCATGAGAAATTTCATGCTGCCAGTTCCTGAGGCCTCATGTCCTGCAGTGCTGCAAAGGAATTTACCACATGTTACAAGATGTGGGTTTCAGGCAAAAATAAAGCTGGAAATGATATGAGCCCAGTATGCAAGAAATAGTTAGTAAAGCATTCAGCTTTCTGATGAAAAAATGGCTAGAAATTTGGTAAAGATAATTTTACCATGGCAGTGATTTTTCAGTCACGGGGTTAGAAGGGGAATATATTTCACATTGAGGAATTATAATAAGATATCTACAATGAAGGCTGAGGTTTCAACAAATCTGCACATTTCCAATCACAAACCTTAGATGCTGAGAGAGGTCAGCCCCCGGTATTACCAATTCTGCAACTGATACATTGTAATCAGGAATGAAAACCTGAAATAAAAGACAAGATGAATGATGAATCAAAGTAAAATATTAACCGGCCTAAGTATGGTGAAAGAAATAATCTCCATTAGTTCCATTCAGTATGCTGGCAAAAGTTTCAGGTGCTTATGAGGTTGCAATGGTTCATTACTTTATAAAGCGCATAGACCCAATAGGCCCGAAATAGACAAGAATAGGGTTTAACTAAAGGGTTGGGAAGAGCATATATATAAGTAAACAATTTCAACGTACCAGTTTAAGAATATCTCCAATATCACTGTCATTGTTGACTTTTTCTGCAACAGCATGACAAAGTTTGATAATTTTCTTTGCAATCTCATATCCAGGAGCAGCTTTCCCTCCAATTATGCAGACACGAGGTACAACCCTACTCCTTTCACTTTTTTCCATATTCTGAAACAAAAAGAACCAAATACGAGCCAATTACTGATGAGTAGTCGAGTACCAAAAAAATGATAAAAAATACCTCAACAGTATCAAGACCAGTTAATTGAGTGGTTTGAATTGAAAGTATAGCCATTTAAACATTGTTCATCATCCAACTAAACATATAACATGCAAAGTTGGAATAATCAATTGTCCCTAGAGATTATGTTATGGATTTTCCTTAAAAAATTGGTGACAAGGAAATGATTGTCCAAAATACCACCCAACCATCATATTAGTAGCTGCTCAAGCTGAAACTTGTTAGAAGCCAAGTTAGACCTCCTTCAACTAGTTTAAGATTTGGGAAGATCTGGCAATCTGACATTGTATTCGAAAAAACAATTGCACTTTCTCCAACAGTATATCTAGATGTCCACATGTTAGGCCCTTTAGACTCTGGTTTCAAATTAAAACATTCATGTATTGGGACTATCCAATATATGCCACACACAGACAAATGCCAATTGTTTAGGTCCACACATGGCATGGGTGTGTGAGAACACAAACTAAATTAGTGTGGCCTCTTACTAGTGAATTTTCAAGAGTATGAAAAACAAACTATTATGATGCAACAAGACAATAAACTATTTCAACCAAAGGAAATAGTCTCACCTTGATACAGTCATATCGATGAACAATGCCTAATACATTAAGCAACTGTCTTTTGTACTCATGTATTCGCTTTATCTGAACATCAAACATTGCATCCAAACTGACCTGCATTATGAATGAAGGCAAATATTAGATCTCAAAGTAGCTTATAAGAAAGATGTCTGGGTAACAAGTAAGAATGTTGAGGACCAAATAATTCAAGTGCTAAAATTTTTATTCAGACCTTCAAACCGCTCATAACTTCAATGTACTCTGCAAGCCGCATTTTATTCACCTTTCTAACCTACAACGCAACAATCATCTAAACAAATAGCCATAACATTTATACATTTACGAACAAACTACAGGTGTCAAGGCTAGAAATTACCATCTTCCATTCTTGTTGTAGGTTAGCATCTGTTGCATATTCTCGGAGGCCTGTTAGAAGGTCAACATTACGGATCCAAGCTTCTGTTCCAAGCCATTTGGAGATAAGAGCACAAAGACTAGGATTGCTCCCCACAATCCAGCGCCGCTGAAAAATAACACATTAACAGATTATGATAACCTCATGGTTATAACAAACAATAAAATTTACAGAAGATACTGTGCTCGTTTTACCTGGGTTACACCATTAGTTTTGTACTGAAATTTCTGGGGCCACAGCTCATAGAAGTCCTAAGATTCAAAAGTGTCACGAATGTCATGTGAGAAGTTGAATCATTTAAAAGGAAAAATGAAAATGACAGTACATATTACCTTGAACAATTTCGTCTTTAATAACTCAAAATGTGCTCTTGAAACACCATTCACAGTATGAGAACAAACAATTGATAGGTTTGCAGATCGAATACTCTGTCAAATCAAATGGTAATTTATGGAAGAAAAAAAAATGTGAAATCTTTACACAAAAACAAAGGATAAAGGATATCAATAATCAGAATGCCTAAATATATTATAAGCATGACCATTTTCTGCTCAAATTAAATTCAATAATATATACTAATTTAAACTGAAATAGAGCACATTATTATGAGTTTATAAAAACCAAAGCTGCTATTGGTTCTAAAGTACCTTCACAGCACCTTCCTCAACAATTGACATGCGTGCCAGCTTGCTGTAATCCAGACCTATCTTCTTCTTCAACTCTTCCACAAAATTGAAGTTAATTTCATATATGATCTGGAAAAAATCAAATTTAAGAAAGATCATTAGCAGGTATAATTAACAGCATAATCCCTTACATGTATAAATAACAAAATTCAGATCATCAAGTAGATATTTCCCTAGGAGTCGGGTTAACAAGTAAATATTTCCTCAAAGGTTGCTTGTGATTTAAAAATGTACAACAAACTGAGGAAAAGACAGCTCTGAAAATGAAGATGAACTATTGCAAAAAACAAAAACAAAAAAAGACAAAAAAAAAAGCCTCTGGAAACCACAACTAAACTTCGTGAAAACCACAAGGAATGAAAAATAAAAAGACCAAACCCCATTTTGCAAGAAATGTAAATGCAGAGATCTTCTTAAGCACATGCGTAGTTCTATTTCATTAAAAACGCAAAAAAAGGGATCTACTTATATTTATGGAAAAAGATAGTCCTGAAATCACACTTGCAAATGGCGTGGGAGTAGACTGCCAAGTAAATCAACGGGGAATTTTTCCAGTCCTTCAGCGTTTACTGTGTGTGTTGTGAAAGAGAAGATCTTGCAAACAATTTCCCATGCTTTATTCCAACCTAAATGCTCTTCGTCAACAAGAACTCTCATAACCTCAGCTATTGCAAGCGATGGATGAGTATCATTCAGCTGCATAGCAACCTGAATAAAACAGAGACAAGGCAAATTCAAGAAACTACATGAATGGAAGAACTTTCCTTGGCTAGAAAAAGGCTTTTAGATTATAAACGCAACAATTAATATCATCTGTCACAATAAACACCAAGAAATGCTGATACCATGAAAAGCAAACAGACTACAAATAATATCACTAATAACCAACAACCACAAAAAGCAAATCAGAAAGTCAGTACAACCATTTCACCTTCAATATGTTCATTATGCATCATAATTATTACATGCAATAAATGTAATTGGCACAAATAACATGCAAATATTATTTAGGACCTTCTCTGGAAACTCATCAAAGTTGCTGTGAACATCTTTGAACCTCCGAATTATGTCCTGTACAGATGCTGAGACAAAGAAATATTGTTGTTTCAACCGTTGTTCCTTCCCCTGTAAAACAGAAAGTACTGTAAGATATTTTTGCCACAAAAGTTGAGCAGTAACATAGCCAAAAGTTCAATGATAAGCATAATGGAAAATTAGATCTTTGACGTCTGTCAGATTTCCATTGAGACAACTCTATAACATGGAATACAAATAGAACATTTTCAGAATTCATTTATTCAAGTATAAGAAATCATAACAGTATGTAAAAAAAGAATCTTTCACCAAAAAATAAATAAACAAACAAATAATAATAAACCTGATGAGAACGGTCATCAGGGTACAAAACACTACTTATTGTTTCTGCTTTCTGTCTATCGACCACGGCATTGATGTAATCTCCAGTATTATAAGACTCCTGTAGTTGAGATACAAGGTAGAGAGATTAATCTGAAGCAGAATTTCTAGGACGCAAAAAAAAAGTAAAATTTGTGCTCCTGAAAAGGGAAAACAAGAATATCAAGTCTCCTTTCAGATTTGAATCAAGCTCCTATCATAACAAATAGCGTGACTACACAAGAAGCTGAAAAGAGATAAATATCCAATGACAAGTAATTAAGAAAGCATTAGTCGTAATAAACTACTAACTCTTTCACTCATCTCAGCTTTTAGTATACAAAATATATAGATATTCCAGTGAAGTATTAAAAACTTAAAAGGGTAAAAAGATGGATTGAGGAGACTCTCTTACCCTACATGAAAAAGAAGCCTTAAACAATATTCTCACTTACATAGTATTAAATTAACTGATATTGTTTTTTGTTTGCCAAGGAAAAAAATTAGCTGAACTTTACCATATCATGTTGATCACTGGGTTTAGCAGCCCAAAGGCGGAGCGTTATAGTGTTCCTTGTTCCATAACCAGGTATAGGATTGTCATAAGCTACAGCTTCAACCTAGTAATGGCATGCAAACCAATAAAGTAAAAATTCATAAAAGATGCAATGCTCCTCTGGTATATGAAATTAAGTAACTTCAAACAATTAACTTGGATGATGCTCACTTAAATATGTGCGGGAGTTTATTGCCTTACCATTTCTCCGGGAATCCAAACTTTACATTTTTCTCCATTCCAATTTTCCTCTTCAACAATGCCGTAGAACTAATTCAAACAGTTAAAAACAATTAGAAGTAAAACTTAGCAGAAAACATTGGATGTAAAACAATGTCGAATGGAGGATATATTTGCAAACCTTCACTGGATATGTCACATGAACCCTCTCTATCTCCCAAGGATTTCCAAAGTTTAACCAATAATCGGGTTGTTCATGTTGGAAACCATCCAGAATGACCTGACGAAATAATCCATATTGGTACCGAAGTCCATAACTGCCAAACAGGATGCAATTTCACCAAATTCAGTAACAACTTTCATGTAAAAACAATTGGTAAACATATCCATAAAAAAATGACTAAATTTTATGTCCAATAATTCAATTCATCACAGCCATCAGGTTGATCAGGCAGACCCACCATGGTAGCTGCCTTATCTGGTTATCCAGAAAGCATGTGATTGATATTTAATATGAACATATTATCATGGTTTCTCCAAGAAGGGATAAGATTGCTCAAAGCACCAGAACAGTCATACCCCCATGCAGGGTAGTCCAAAGTTGCTAAAGAATCCATTTGACATGCTGAAAGACGAGCTAGGCCACCATTTCCAAGGGCAGCATCTCCTTCCTTGCAACATAAAAAAATAAATAAAATATATATATCCAAAGGAGGAAAAACTGAGCACAAAATTAAGAAATGAGAAGAGAAGGGAAAAAAGAAGAATCTTAAAGCATGTATGGTCACTAATTCATATGAAGTGCATTAGTAATATGGTTCCAGTCAACCCTAGTATGAATAGTTTGTCAAAAATAATTAGCAAGGTAGGCAAGGTGAGTATTTACATGTCCCCATAAAGATTTGTTCCTCATAGAAATAGTGATGTATTGATGCCAATACCACATTTCTGTGGTAAAATTGATTCCTGATTAAAGTGAAGTACATCCACTGGTGCATCATGTGCTAGTTTTTCATAGCAAGTGTAAAAGAATTAAAAACAAAAATTGATTGCAAAACAAACCTGCTCTGCTAGCACTTCAAAATCAAAACCAAGCTGGCTTAAAGCATCTGCACATTCATCCCGGATACCAAGGTTGATGACACTATTTGACAAGGACCGACCTGAGATTTTAAATAACAGTGTTATAGAAGCAATCCTATAATTAGAAAAACAACCTAGATCATGAGAGAGAGATAATCAAGTTTTGGGAAAACATGTATCTACACTTTGGAGAAAAAGAATGCCCCCGCTACTAGGAAACCATGAATATATATGGAAAAAGTGTGGGTTTTAGCATTTTCACATTTGAAAGACCTTACATGTTTTCTCTTCTAGGAGATTAGAATGTCACAAGCAGAACTTCTAGAGCAGTTACAACTGGCTTAAGCTATCTCCATCAATCGAAAGACAGGTTACATACCTCCCAGCCTTGAGAAAACAAATAGTTCTCTCAATGACATGGACAAATTGATTATCCATGGAATAAAAATGCAGTGAATGTGTCAATCCCATGAACAAAGAAACAAAATTTAATAGAATAGTATGTCCTACTGTAGCAAGATCAACACAGACAGTACCAGAAAAAGATAAATGATTCAAGAACTTATAAAAATTACTTTATCTAACTATCTAAGAAAAAGGCTACTAAGTACTACCGACACTAAAATGTTGACATGGAGAGGGAAAAAGGATATTGTAAATACCCATAAGATACTCGAGTGAGAGGAAGTATATGCGCTTAGGATCTTTTCTCTTCATATATATTTGAGTGTCATGCCAGCGTTCAATCAACCGATCTCTTACACTATGTGACAAAGCCTACAAGAATAACATAAATAAATTTTCAATGACAACTCTTAAGGATAGAGCTCCAAAAGCAAACATCTTGAATAAGGCTTTTATCCCTTTTATTTAAGCATCCCACGTACCGTGTAGGTTGATTACCTCATAATTCAGATTAAAGAAGCAATTTGAATTTAGCTATCCAAATTTAAGGGCCTAGTTGGATTCATTTTTTTTTTTCCCTATTTTTTTAAAAAATAAATAAATCAAAGGTCGGAGTTTGGAGATTGTCTAAAAATTATTTCAAGACAATCAACGCCTTTTGATTTGTTTAAAAAAAAAACGTAGTGACCAAAAGTAATATCTACCTTGCTATAACTCCACAAGTGTATGATCCAATTGCAGCAAAAATTAATCATGGAGACCAACCATTCATCACAATGAAAATATCAGCGTTTTCCAGCCAAAATTAATAAACAACCCTATAACCAAGGTTGTCAACTCATAAAACCAAACATGAATCGTTTTTCAAAATTATATATTGTAAAACGGTACGAATCATGAAGCATAAGATTCACTTAATATTTTTTAACTAGAATTATGTGCGTAAATTGTATTGTATTCTAAATTTTAAGATATACATTTATATAATATACAAGACATATAAATATTGAACTATAAAACATCCCAATAATACAAAATTCATCATCTTTAGCCATTTAAAACACAAATCAATCCGTACTTAATTGTAAGAGTATTTAATTTTAAAAAACGGAAACAAAATTAAACGAATCTGTTGAGTCTCTCAATGATGAGATGGAACGTGGAACGTGAATCGTGAGTTTGACAACTATGCCTATAACATTTTCTATTGCCAAAAATTGACCATACGCTAAATTACTCGAAGTTGAAATTACCAAATCAAAGTAAACTAAAATTTTCAATTCCTTATGCAGAAAGCCAGCACTCAAACTCGTCAGTCCTATATCAACTAAGCTAAAGCACTAGAACAGACTTCAATTAACAAACACTAGAACGCCAACCAAAATTACCTGATAAGCTTCAAAATCGTCGAAATTAAAGCGCGACCTAGCCACCGTGTACTCGACGTGATTGAGTATATCCTTCTGAAGACTAATTGGATCATTCTTCAGAAACCCATCCATCAGCGCAAACATTTTCTCCGCCTTGGCCCTCCGTTCTCCCGACTCCATCCCCAACCCCGGCCTCCTCACGACGACGCCTCTCGTCGTAGGGCCCACCGAGACAACACCATCACCGTCGATCGCTTCTATCAGAGAGTTCCTGATCCTCGTCAAGCTCTCTTCATCCTCAATCCTTTTTCCGTGAGAATCAGTAACGAAGAACTTCTTGATGAAGAACTCTCCCTCAAATTCGACGCTGGCCTTGTCAATCCGGAGTCCGAGGACATTGAACACCCTGGTGATCACCTGGAGAAGACCGATCCTATTGCGAGCACGGATCACGAACAAAGTGGACTCGTCGGAGTCGGAATTCTCGACGGTGACGACCGGCGCGACGGAGGGCGATTCGTTGGTGGAAGCTCGCACTGGCTTGTAGAGGATCGAAGGTGGCGTCAACTTCGTAGGAGTAGAAAATGGAGGCAAAAGAACGAAAGAGTTAGGGTTTGAGAGCTTTGGCTGATGAGCAATGGAGAGAAAAGGTGAAGAAATCGCAGACATTGCGAAAAATGTAGAGCAATTCACAAGCTACATATAAAGAAACAGAGAGCAGAGAGAGAGAGTTTGGTATGGAGTTCTGGAGATTGAGGAGTGAGAAAGCTATGGAGGAAGAAGAAGAGCTGGGAGAGTGAGCTTCATTTATGAAAACGAAACTGTGATCGTGTTTGAGACTGAGAGGATCGAGTACTGTCAGTTGTAGTTTTCAAGTCACAGAAAACGTCAAAAAGGGAATGGACTTTTGTGGGACGAGTGATGGTAGAAAGAGAACGACCTCTTTGCCACCGGGGCGGTTAACAAAAAGGTCGACCTAAAATTTGGTAGAAGTCCTGGTCTTAGTGGCTGGTGGGTGATTACAAAAATGGCCCGTTTAATTTTATGCCCAAACAGAAAGTTAAATATAATCAAATAACAATCTAATTTTTAATACACTCAAAAATTACTTTTATCTTTATTTAATTAACTTAAAAATAAAAATAAAAAGCCCTAAAAGACAACTTCGGCAATAACAAAATTTAGTGCGAACAGAATCTAAAAAAAAAAAAAAAAAAAAATTTATTTATCCTCTATTTTAGTTACCATGGGTGACTGGATTTATACGAACGGGTATGTCTGAGCACAAACGAAAAAAAAAGTTTTAATAAATGGTATGTTAAAACATTATTTTGTTTTATAGATTTTTCGTTTTTTAGTTAAATTAGGCAAGTTTCCTATTTTTTATGGTATAAAACAGTTTGTATATAGTCTTTATGTTGTTCGATTAAGATTTGTGTTGTTTTTATAATCGATCTGGACGTATTCGCTTCAGATACTGGGTTTGAGGATTTACAGGCGAGCGCAATACGGTTAAGTGTAGCGCGAAGATGGAGCGATTTCATGCCCGATTTGGCGCTCGAGTTGAATTGTCTCGCGCCTCACAAAGCGCGAGTGAACGCGATATATTATATCGCGCCATATATAGCTATATCGCGACCAACTTTAAAATCATGTTATTTGGCACGATACATTATCGAGCGACGTGTTGAGCTATCGCGCCTAGTTTTAAGTTTTTCTTTTCTTTGATTTGAATGGTAATGATCATTTGTTTGTGTTTTGTGATTTTTCAGGGATGCGTCTTGCAATTTTTGTTGTGGTTAGGGGAAGATAGACGGTAGTGGATGGGTTGTGGCAATGGATAGGTGAGGAGGAAAGTAGACTAATGGTCGTTGACGAAAGCATCCCATTGAGAGAGTTGCACGATGGAATTTTTGAGAAGTTTGGGATAAACAAGGAAGAGTTAATTTGACATTGAGTTTTGTTCCAAAAAGTAGACGACGCATTGGGCCGAGCTATGTGATGGACGACGAAGATGTAGAAGCATTTTTATTGGGGCGGACGAAGGATATAATCGATACAAAGCTGCAAGTTTCGAAGGAGCCAAGAGTTACTGTTGAGGGTTTTTTGGGGAGCAATGATCACTCCGTCAACAACTTACAGACACCGGTGCAACAATTAGCACATGCGGAGGAGGAGGTAGTAGAAGAAGAAGAGGACGACGAGGAAGACAATGAGTATGAAGATATAGAGGAGGAGAAGGAGGAGGAGGAGGAGGAGGAGGAGGAAGAATATGACGGTGCTTGTCTATGGCATGATCCGTTTTTGGAGCGGCATAACTTGGAAATGGAAATACCGGATGGGGGGCGGTTTGGACATGGTTGAAGTGGCAGAGGGACCGCCAGGGATGAATTCTTGGGTTGCGGACGTGGGATCAATTCCGTGCTTACCTTTGCCCGAAGGAGTTGGATCGTCTCCCTGCACCACAAGAAGTGGGCA
>WUAT03054007.1:0-13606 GCA_010015005.3 Ulmus americana
CCATAAAAACCCTCAACCGCCTTCCTTTTTTTTTCTGTTTCTGACGGGTTCCGGTCAACCAGACTCTACTCTTCCGGTTATCCGGAAGAACAAAATTTCAGCTTCCCTTTTTTTTTTCTTTCTTCTTTTGTTCTTTTTATTTTTTATTTTAATTGAGTTAAAACAACTCAATTTTTCTTTTCCACCCTAATTTTTCCTTAGGTTCACAAAATACTAGTTTATGTGGCATTTAATAACCAACATATATTCGTAATTTTTATTAGGAATTCACGATTATAATACTTATATTGTATTTACCGTATATTTCATGTAATTAATTACAACAATTAGTGACGTAGATTTTTCGGGCTATTACACTCTTAGGGGGAGCTTTTGCCAAAGGGTTCAGTGTGTAAGCTACACAAATCATTGTATGGCTTGAAATAATCCTCAAGGCAATGGTATTCCAAGTTTAGTACTGTCTTACTTGCTGAAGGGTTTAAGCAATCTACTACAGACCACCCTTTGTTTATTAAGAGCACTAGTTCTAGTTTTATGGTCTTATTGGTGTATGTGGATAATATCATCATTGCAAGCAATGATGATTTAGCTGTAGCCAAACTTAAGAATGTTTTGGATGCTAATTTTAAATTAAAAGACTTGGGTCCATTACGTTTTTTTCTTGGGCTTAGAGATTGCCCATTCTTCTAAAGGTATTCTTATTTCTCAAAGACCATATGCTCTATAGTTGTCACAAGATATGGGATATTTGGGGACTAAACCAGTTAACACTCCCATGGAAATCAACTTAAAGCTTAGCAAAGATAGGCGATTTACGTGAAGACTTTGCTTTGTATAGACTTTTGATAGGAAAGTTGTTATACTTGACTATTACTCGTCCAAATCTTTCTTATTCTGTGAATAGGCTTAGTCAGTCTCTTGTGCAACCAAGAACTCCTAATATGGTGGCAGCACAAAGTGTGTTGCAGTACATTAAAAGTAGTTTAAGCCTTGGTCTTTTTTATCTTTCTCGGATTGAAGTTTAGTTGAAGGCTTGTGCTGAGGCTGAGTTGCCAGGCCTTTTAACTATGCAATTCAAGATGTTTTCAGATGCTGATTTGGCATTTTGCCCAGATACCAGAAGATCTATTTCTGGTTTTTGTGTTTTTCTTGGTGAATCATTGATTTCATGGAAATCAAAGAAGCAAGCAACGGTGTCAAGGTCTTCAGCTAAAGCTAAATATCATTCTATGGCTAATGTGACATGTGAATTGACTTGGTTGTTCTCACTTCTCAAAGAATTTGGTATTAATCATACTAATCATGCTCTTATTTACTGTGATAACCAAGCTGCCCTTCACATAGCAACTAATCTGGTTTTTCATGAGCGTACTAAACACATTGAGATTGATTGCCACCTCATACAGGAGAAGATGCAAGCTGGTTTGATCAGAACTTTACATGTTTCCTCTCGACATCAGTTAGCTGATATTTTTACCAAGGCTTTACATCCTTCTTTATTTCATGATTTGTTAGGCAAGATGGGAATTAACAAATATAGTCCATCTTAAGGGGGAGTATTAGATGTATAGTTAGATTGAGTTGGAAGGCTACTGAGCTGGCTTTCTATAGCTGTATACAACTTGGTTGTTAGCTAGAGTTAGTTCACGATTGTTTAGATATATACTTAGTTTGTAATAGTTTGTTGATATTGAATATACATTGAGACTTAGTTTCGTTTCTTCTACTTTCTTCTTGTTCTTGTTATACTTGGGAACTTGTGTAAAAAGGGAGAGAGAAAAAGATTGTGAATAATACTTTATGTATGGAATGAATGAACAACACAAAGGTTAACTCTATTTATAGATAGAGGATAGAGGAGCCAATCAAGACATGGAATAACCAAAATAAGATAAATGAAATTACTATCCATAAATGGAAAACTAACTACCTAACTAACCAACTAACCAAGCGGTAACTACTATAAAAGGAAACTTTTACAAAACTTTACAATTGAATCATTCACATAACCCCTTCCCTCAACTATAGCACATCTATTTAGCAGTTTCCTTTTCCTTATCCTTTAGCTTCTACAGGTATGTAACTGTTAACCTCTTTTTCAACGTCTCAAAGAACTGAGAAGAAAAAGGCTTACTGAATATATCTGCAACCTGCTCTATTGAAGGCATGTGACCAACAGAGAGTTGATTTGCAATGACCTTTTCTCTAACAAAGAACAGATCAATCTCTATGTGTTTTGTTATTATATGAAAATAGGATTGGAAGAGATGTATTATCACACTAGACATGCAGAATAGTCGAGAGTTCAATCTTTACTTATTTAAAAAATAGTTTGCATCCATATTATTTCAGAAGTCACACCAACAAGGCTCTTATACTCAGCTTTAGTGCTTGACCTTGAAACTGTATGATGCTTCTTTGAGATCCAACTGACCACACTGTTCCCCAAAAATGCACAATGACATGTTGTAGATCTTCTATCTACTAATTCATTTCCCCAATCAGCATCTGAGAACCTTGTGAGAGTTAGATTTTTGGATCTGGTGAGAAGAATTCCATCTTCAAAAGTAGCCTTTAGATACCTTGAGACTCTTTTGACAGTTTTCTAGTAATTATTCAAATGATTATGCATAGGCTGAAAAGTCTTGTTAACGCTGAAGTATATCTCAAGTCTGATAATTGTTATATATTGCAGATCACGTATATTCTTGTGGATTTTCAATAGGATCACCTTCATCTATGGTGAGTTTCAAATTGCTAATCATTGGAGTAGGTCGAGGCTTAGCCTTGTCCATTTTGGCTCTTTTGAGTAGATCTTGAACATACTTATTGTTAGAACTGATTTTGGCTAACAATACGGAATCTTATTAATAAAGGATTCTTGGATTGAAATATGGAGATTGCTAAAAATAAAGAGAGAAACACAAAGTTTATAGTGGTTCAACAAATCACTTATATCCACTTAGATAATTTTATTGATTTAGTGAAGAACACCAAAGGGGAGTTTAGAGAGAAGGCATAGCTCTTTTCTAAAGAGATAATGCCTTTCTTAGTATTTTTAGGGAAAATCTTTCGTCTTTACATTGAGATTTTTAGGGAGAATCCGTCATCTTTACATTGAGTGTGTTCCCCTATTTATAGGAAATAGGGTAAGGGTATTATAGTCATTTGATACACGAAATATCTAAAGAGATCTAATCTATATCTTTGTTGGTCTCAAGGAAGATTTGGAGTCTACGCATTTGAAAAGGAGAAGATTCTCTCGGATGAGTCGGTACAGCCCTCTAGACGAATCTTTACTATTCGGAATTACCTATTTGGGACTTCATGGAAATGCTTCTCATATTTAATCATTCGAACCCTTCTCCATCGCTCTTGTTTCATAAGTGGCCCATTAGGGACCTTGCTTAAGAAGTTCAGTTCGGAAACACTTACATAAACACTTCGGAAGTGATCATGCTTCCTTTATTTAGAATCGTTTTTGGATACGAATCATCCGGGACTCTGGGAGTTATCGTTAGAACTTGTCTTTTGAATCCTTCTTTTTGGACATCCTTCTTATTGAGGATCTGTCCGGAACCTTATAAGAAGGGTTCTGCCCGAAACCCCAAGACCTTGACACTATTCTTTATTTTCATCGCTCAAGGCTTGCTTTTGTTTAAGGCTCCTGATCTCTTCTATTCAGGACATAGAACTTGGGGTAGGCATGCTTCACTTGGATTGATCTCGAACAGGACCCATTCAGTCTGCTCGGAAATATTAACATTGGATCTTTTATTCGATCAAATTTATTCAACCTTTAATTCATCACTAATCCAGGGGAAAATTCAGGCATTACAACTCCTCCCCAAGTTCATTTGCTTTATGAAGGAAGTGAGCTTGTTACTTCCTAAACGGAGTTACATGTATGATTTCATGTCTTAATAATTTTGGCAGTTACATTTACTTCTATGTGAGCCCGGGAGTTAACTCTCTGGACTAACCCATCTGACAGTGTCAAGATTGATTTTATAGTGCGATTCAGGAATGAACTCTCTGGACGGCCTATTCTTGTGATCTGAGAGAGCACTCTTGCTTTGAACCCTTGGTCCGGCTTCAGACTTTTGGTCGAGAAATATATTTTAACAAGGTGCTTAAGAGGCTTCGGATTTTTGGTCTGGAAATATATTTTAATAAGATGCTTAAGAGCACTCTTGCTCTGAACCCTTGGTCCGGTATTTTTATTTAGACAAGGTGCTCAGGAGCACCCTTGTTCCGGACCCTTGCTCCAGCCTCAGACCTTTCGTCCTAAATTTTTATTTCGACAAGTTGCTTAAAAGAACTCTTGTTCCGGACCCTTGGTCTGGTATTTTTATTTAGACAAGGTGCTTAGGAGGACTCTTGTTCCATACCCTTAGGGGCTGCGCTCCTAGTTCATCCAGATTGGGCTGGCTTGATCAGTCGAGCTGCCAATTGGGAGGTGGGGGGCACTTTCATCTTGATCACCCCGCTAAGGGTGATTTGTGAGTTGCACTTTTATTCCATCCGAATGGAAGTTTGCCAAAGGGTGCTTCCTACTAATCTCACTTCAAAGGGGGATCTTGGCGGAGCAATCTTATTTGGTCTAAATGGAAGTTTAGCGAATGGTGCTTCATGCTTATCTCACCTCAAAGGGGGATCTTGGCAAAGCAATCTTATTTGGTCCGAATGGAAGTTTGGAAAATGTTGTTTTCCACTAATCTTACCTCAAAGGGGGATTATGGCGGCACACTCTCTTCCAAACGGAGCATGGGTTTCAATCCAAAGGGTGTGTCTTCCAGATCAAACCTCTAAGGGTGATCTAGGATCATTCCGATACTATTCACTAGAGTATTCAACATGCCGTCTCATATATCTCCTGTTTGGTTTCTAGTTTTCGTGCTACTTTCTTCTTGTCCCTAGGTCCGGTAGTGAGCTTGCTCATTCCTTAGCTCATTGGGCCCTTTCTCATTTTCATGTGTCTTCTGTTATTTCCTTTCAAGCCTTCCATGCTGATGTTTGTTATGTGACACCATAATGCCTTTCTTTGTAGCTTTCTCTATTTGGTTTAATGACAATATATGTCTATTAAAAAACAGACGACTACAGAAAATGTGTCGGTGTAATTTATTTGAATTTAGAAGAGGTAGATCTTGATTCAGTTTTAAAATAATACTTTGGTGTTTTTTTAAAATAATACTTTTGTTCAAGGGGTGCTAGTGTTATTCCACAAAAAGTAAAGGTTGTAAATTTTTTATTTTATTTTTTAAAATAATACTTTGGTGTTTTTTCGATTATTTTTAGTAGATAACCCTTTAGGCCAAGTAAAGTGAAATTCAGTTTTACCAAAGAAAAAAAAAAAAAAAGGGACCCTATAAGCTGGGGTCATTAATTTGTGCCTTTTTACCAAGTGTACCATGAAATGATATATCATACGGAACAAATGTTATTTATATTATTAATTTGTGCCTTCTCGTTAGTTGTTGTTAATATTCATTAATTTTAATAATTAATTTATAATTTGTAATAAAATTAGTTATCAAAATAAATACAAACAAATGTTATAATGATTATATGTATCGTCATAAATTAGGATGATAAAATGTCCGACAATTTATCATGGTGTATGTGAAGACTAAATACGTTTGTTTAAATTGATTTTGATGGTACGAAAATTAAAGAAAGTTCACTTGATTTTCTAAACATTGAAAAATTAATGGTACGAGTAATACATCTTGAAGGGAAAAAACAAAAAGTGAAATGTAGGAAGTGGACAAGAGATCTTTGAGCGCCTTTAAGCCAAGCAAAGTGGTAGCTAGGTGGCTGAACTTTTAACCGTCCAAACGACCTGGAGTGGCTGGCGGCTACCAATTTTCAACTCTCTCTCTGCTTCGTACACATACCCAACTCTTGATACTGACTCAATCCCATCCTTTTCTTTTAACTCGTTGTCTTCTTCAATCAATTCTCATTCATGCCTGAGCCTGAGAATGAGACCATCTCCATCTTCGTCTCCGCTAATCAGAACCCCATCGACTTTTCCATCTCCGTCTCTGCAAATCACATTTCCTTCCAAATTTGGTCGAAATCTGAAAAGGGTGTCTCAGTCTCATGCTGTTAGATTCCGGGTTTTCATCGCCGGCTCCTCGAAGCCGGACATTTCTTCGCCGCCGGTGCAGTCTTCCCCTCCAGTTACGGACTCCAATGCCGACTCCGGCGACTGCGTTTGGAGGCAATCGCTGGCAACACCCGAATCTATAGAGGAGAAAATAGAAAAGGTAGAGATTTGAATCATTTTTTTTTTCATAATACTGAAAATTATTTCTAAACATAAGCAATTTGGGGGTTGTATATGCAGGTTGTTTATCGATCTCGCTTCCTGACGCTTTTGGGGGTTTTGGGCTCTTTAGTTGGCTCAATTCTATGCTTCATCAAGGTATTTTATCTCTGTTCTTTTCTTTTCTTTGTTAAAGTTTGGATTGATGGGTAGCAACTATTGTTATTGTGTGGTTAACTTGCAACAACTATGAGAAAGCTTCTAAGCTATACAAACATTAATTTAAATTAAAGTTCTAAAGCATTATTATTTATCACTTAGAACCCTTTAAATAAGTACCTTTGCAACTTTTAATTTTAATATCACAAATATAGTAGATTCAGTTATAAGATTGTGAATTGTGTTTACTTTCCGAAACTTCAATATGGTAAATGTTTAGTTCAATTCTCCTTTTCTTTATTCACAGGTCTTTTATAATTCACAAGAGGAATTAGTAGCTTTGAGTAGTTTATATCCTGCTAGCTATCAGATAGTGCATGTCCAAATTAGTTTCATGTAATAAATTCTCAATCCGTTTTGAGATGTCTCTAATTTGCTCTCATGGGTCAACTCTTGTATTAGCGTTGAACTTCATTTGATTGATTTGGAATAGTTAATAGAGCGTGCAACCATCATCATTAGATGCTGAATAACGTTTAGCCAGGTTTAGTTCGAGTAATTCCTATAAAATTTCAAGTACTATTAAGAACTAGAGAACCGATTCATCTGGCTGATCCTGCTTTACTGGGAAAACTTGAGCATATGGATGAACAGTTAAAAATAGTTGATCACATCATCATCATCATCATCAAAGCCCATTCCCCATTAAAATATATTTGATCACATTAAATAAAATTATGTTACTTGTCCATTATTGATCATTCAATTATTCAATTTAATCAAATGACTTGTTGCTTAAATTTGGTCAATTTTTTATGTCTCATAAACAAAGCATAGGAATATGGATTTTGGGAAAATTATCAGTCAAATCAAGGAAATTAGGAAGAGTGGCTGAACTTACTTGTGAAGAACTAAAAGACAAATGCACCTGAAGAACTCCAGCAATGCGAAGAAAGGAAAAATTACGTAAGAGTTTGCAATTGCTGGCTTCCCAGTCTGGCTTTGAATCCCCTCTGGGCGGTCTCTTGGCCAGTTCTAATAGAGGGAGGAGAAGGGTATTGGACTCTTTACATGCTATTTTTTATTATTTTTTAACCAAAGATCACCTGAATGATTAGACTAGCCATGAAGGTAAACATTAATCAGCTAAAATAAAGTAAAAAAATTCAAGATGATACAACAGTATAAAACTAGTACTCGAATATCATTATCTTGAATGAAAACGTTTATGGTTTAAAAGATTGTGTAGTACATAAATGATTTTTTTCTATGTAAGCATAGTTGAGACGTGCTTGTATCCTTGTTGCATATATTAATGAGAGAAAAGAGGATTGGGGGTATGTTTCAGAAAGGAATTAGGCTGAAGAAGTTCTATTAGTGTTAAATCTTGGTCGTTTTTTCAAATTACATGCTCTTAGAGCATGCATCCACATGCTAGCCACACTTAACCTGATCCTTTGTTGTGGCCTTGTGCCAATTAAATTATATTCGACATGAGAACGAACTTTGTTGATTTATCAACTTTTCTGTTGCTTCACATGCTTACTCTGATATGCAGGGCTGTTCTTATGTTGTACAATCGTTTGTGGAATACTTTATAAATCACAGCAAAGTGATTTTGCTGCTGGTTGAGGCAATAGGTATGTAGTAATGCATTTATTGTTAATATTCATGTTGTTATCATGCTTGCTTTAAGAAAACTCCAAACAATCCCTTTTTGCCAACAATTTGAGTTGTCACGACTGTTTGTGTTATTGTCTTTGAACATCTATTTGAATTTAAAATCCAATGCTACCTTGTATTGTGTTTTCTTTTTTATCTGTCCTCTCCTAGCAAAGGAGTGTCACTCGTGTTTCAGATTATGCATTACATAATTTTTTGACCCCTTTGCATAGTATAATATCGAAAATAACACTAGCAAATATGCTAAAGCACATATATAAGAACAATGTCCAAATGTGCTTCAAGTTGTGTTTGGTGAACTTGTTCAGCTAATTTCCAAATGCTACTTGATCATTATCCGTTCTGAAACTCTTTAAAGTCGTTTCATATTGTACCAGTCAGATTTAGACTTGCCTTTATAAGAATATATGCATGATACTTGCACTTGGGAAGTGTGCGATGATAAAATTGAATGCAATACTTAAAAGAGCATTCCTTTCTGATCTCACACTTTGAACATTAAATTGTCTCAGCTGAAGTAACTAAATATTATTTTCTTGCATGTTTAGATGTTTATCTCTTAGGAACGGTTATGCTAGTTTTTGGGATGGGTTTATATGAGCTATTTGTTAGCAACCTTGGTCCTGCAAACTCGCCATCAGACGGAGAAGCTACTAACAGATCAAATCTCTTTGGATTATTCACTCTTAAGGTCAGTTTTTAGTTGTATGATATAAGAAATTTCCATTCTGTCAAAATGCCCAGTAATTTGCCTTTCTTTTAGTATGACAATTGTGTACCATTGGTCACTAGCTTTTACAGGGCAGTTTGAAAACCTTGAAAGAATGACTTATGTTTTAATTGTTTTTCTGGGTTTTTCAATATTTTTTTTTTACTGCGAGTTTTTCTTGCCTGTTTGTATTGACCTTTTAATGGAAGTTGAAGATATTTTTTTTCTCCTCCTTTCCATGAATAAGTTTTAAGGTTTATCTTCTGGATAACCATATCAGAGTCCTATATTCTTCCCTTCCATGATATTATAAATGTTAATGAATTACTGAAATCAAGTAATGCTTATTAACCGAAAAAAGAGTCATAATAATTTATTTATTTATTTATTTTGAAAAAGCGGACTTGATCAGCTCCCTACTCTTGCTTGTGATTGAGTATCTAAGGTATGATTTACATTTTTATTAATAAGGATCTATATATTTACAGGAAAGACCGAAATGGTTGGATATAAAAACAGTGAATGAGCTGAAAACAAAGGTTGGGCATGTGATAGTCATGCTACTTCTAATAGGTCTCTTTGAAAAGAGTAAGAAAGCAGCTATTCAATCTCCTCTAGATTTGCTATGCTTCGCCACTTCTGTGCTCCTTTGTTCCGGTTGCCTCTTTTTACTTTCCAAGCTCAGCGATGTGACTGTGTAAAAGTGCAAACCTTCCACTGTTAAACAATATAGTGCATACATGTAACTAATGTAGATTCTGTGTATTTCTGTAAGGCGAAAATATCTTATATAATCCTCGTTGCCCTGTTGAAGTTGTTAGTTATGTCCTTTGACTAACCATTGGGTTTATAGCATGAAAAATCCATTGGTGGTTTCATGACATAAAACTTTCATGACGATTTGGTCAATAAGAGTTTGAATCAAGAAATTATTTGACATATGAAATAGAATTCGAGACACCATTATGGTATTATATGAATGTTAGTGTCCCATTTGAAATAATTGAAAACTATAGTTACTTGTAAGAGTGTTGAAAGTTAAACTTGTTTTGGTCCATACAAGTGTCAGTCTAACTAAAGCTCAATCAAAGAAAATCAACCCAAATAATGAAGGA
The DNA here is from genome assembly GCA_010015005.3 of Ulmus americana. Lineage (NCBI taxonomy): Eukaryota > Viridiplantae > Streptophyta > Magnoliopsida > Rosales > Ulmaceae > Ulmus > Ulmus americana. The sequence continues at coordinate 9,941 of WUAT03054007.1, forward strand.
GACTAATTTAAGTCCAATGTCTAAAAAGCTTATTCTGAAAAAATCTTCAAATAAAATCTAGATATTTATGAAGCCAAATTATTGTAATAGATATTTACGAAGATAGATTATTAAAGAATTCTGTAATCTTAGATATTTTTAGGAAGATTATAGGGATAGTAGATATTTTGATGGAGAATTTTAGAGAATAAGTTGTAACCATTAGATTAAAAGTGTGGTGGCATAATCTTAGTCATTTGCTTAAGGAGATGCCACTAGTATAAATAGGCTAATATCTTTGTTGTAAACTATCAAGGGAGCAACCCTTGTGATCATTGTTACATAAAGTCTTTTATATTCTTTTATGGTCATGTTTTAGTATTATCTCTTTGAGTTTAAGGAGAAAATTAGGTATAGTATCACTTTTATCAGCCTATTTTTATTTTATCTTACATTGTTTAATGGATAATTACATTTTGGTACCCTCTATTTAACCAAAATTACAGAAATAATCTCCGATTTTCAAAAATATAAAAACAGTACCCTATATATTTGATAAGTTTCACTATGGTACCCTCACACTACCAATTTTTTTTAAAAAAAATTCCAAGATTACCCTTCATATTCTAATAAAAATTTAAAGGGATAATTATATTTTACACTACAAATCCTTGAACTCTTCCAATATTAGCAATTTGGTCCCAAAGTAAAAATAAAATAAAAAAAACCCTTTGCACTATGAATAATTAGTTATCTTTTTGAAAAAAAAAATAAAAAAATAAAAAAATATCTCTAATAGACTCTTCTGCATAAGAATTGATGTAGAAAGCATGTTTATAAGATGAACAATTTTGGAGAGTACATCATGCAAAAACATTAAGGGTAAAGATGATTGAGAAAAAAGAGAAACCAGTTTCTACAATGTGTCTATATTTTCTTTCTACAATGCCATTTTGTTCTAAGGTCTGAGGGCAAGACATTTGGTTGCTCTAGAATCAGGGTACCAGCTATCGTCATTGAATCCAATTGCAGGTTTAGTCAACATAGCCTGCATATGATTGGTATCTTGATTTCCCCGAGCTTTGAATTCAACAAGATTAGCATTGCCATTTGTTTGAACCCTCAGATTTTTCTTTGAGTTCTGGTAGTTTATTGATGCAAATTTTTTGATCAAACATGCTATAATACTTCACAATAGTGTGACCAAACTTGCCACAAAGTTAGCATTGAGGTCAATTACTACTTGATCTTTCACAACCTCTTCCTCTATTACCGTTGTAACCTTCTCTGGAATTTTGATTGTTGTAAGAATTTCCTGCAGAATTTTAATAGCCCCCCTATTGTAAAACCTTTGTTGTTTGCAAGATTGGTATGCATATCCATGTTGCTTGTCTTGAGCAAGATCTTTCCCTCATGAGACAAAAGAAGATCATGAATAGCTTGAGGTGTGTATGGGATATCTCTCAAGCAGATAATGGCAATGATGATATCTTATACATCATGTAACCCATTCAAGATTGCAATAACTAGATCTAAATCTGCAATTCTATGAACAAAGGCCCCAAGCATATCAAAGTAACCCTTCATCTCTTGTGAGATAATGTCTCATAAAGAGCTTTCCCTTCTTGAGAGATTAAATATGTTGTTTGTAGAACATGGCTATAACAGTAGATTGATAACTGAACAATTGTTTAACTATTCTCCAGATTTCATAAGAAGAAGTGCAGCCAATCAACAGAGGAAGACAATTGGCACTGATAGAGGCTAATAACCAAGAAACTATGATCTTGCCTTTGAAAAAAAACATACACTAGGTTTACAAAAGTTTCTCCATTCAAATTGGTAATCATTCTTGTAGGGCCTTCATGAGTTCCAAGAATGTAACTTTCAAGGTTGTAAAAATTTGGTTTTGAATTTGTTTTCATTACTTACTTTAAAAAGCTCAATACATATATATACAAACTTAGAGCATGCAAAGCACTTATTGTAAATACAACAAAGCCTAGTAGGTGGCCTATAGATGGCCTAGTTATCAACAGCTTGGCAGCTCGAGAGAGAAATAAGCCTGAAAAACATGGACTCTTAATACACCCCCTCAAGTTGGAGAATGGATATCAAGAACTCCCAACTTGTGAAGAAGTGTGTGAAATGGAACTTGACCCAAAGCTTTAGTGAATATGTCCGCGATTTGGTTTTCACTTGACATGTAAGCCGTCTTAATTTCTCCTTTATCAATTCGTTCACGAATGATGTGGCAATCAATTTCGATATGCTTGGTCCTCTCATGAAAGACTGGATTAGCGACAATGTGCATAGCCGCTTGGTTGTCACAAAACGATGTCACTGGTTAGGAATGATCAATGTGTAAGTCCTGTAATAAGTGCCTTAGCCATGTCAACTAGAAAATGATAGAGGTCATAGACCTATACTCAGCTTTGGACGAAGACTTAGATATCGTAGTTTGTTTCTTGCTCTAAAAGGAAATAACAAATTTGTCCAAAAAGACACAATAGTCAGTCACTGATCGTCGGGTAGTAATGCATACTGCCCCATCCACATCATAGAAACCAACTAAATTCAGGTCACTATTAGAAGGAAATAACAACCCTTGTCCCGGTGAACCTTTAAAGTATCGTAGTAAGTGATGAATTGCATCAAGGTGGGGTCATCTAGGCTCTTGCATAAATTGGCTAAATTTATTAACTGATAATACAATTTCAGGTCTTATAATGGTGAGATTAATCAACTTCCCAACCAGCCGTCAGTATTGAGTTGGATATTTGAGTAAGTTGTCATCGGTTGGTGTGAGCTTCAAGTTCTGCTCCATAGGAAATTTAGCAAGTTTTGCATCGAGTAATCCTAATTTTTGGAGTATGTAAAGTGTATACATTCACTGGTTGATGGAGATGCCTGTTTGTGATCGAGCTACTTCAACACCAAAAAGTATTTTAATGAACAAAGATCCTTCAATTTGAAGCAAGACTCAAGCAATCTTTTGACATCATTGATAGCTTTTTCATTGTGCCTAGTTAAAATCATATCATCAAGAGTACTATGGCTGTAAAATAATCTCCACACACGTTGGTAGAAAGAGAATGATCAACCTCTGATTGGTTGAAACCAATTTGTTGATGCCAGAAAGAAATTTGTGGAACTATGACCGAGAAGCTTGTTTTAGACCATATAGTGATTTATGGAGTTGACACACAAGTGGTTCCCCCTGTCTAAAAAAACCAGGTCGAGGATGCATGTAAACTTCTTTGGTAAGATCCCATGAAGAAAGGCATTTTGTACATCTATTTGGGGGAGACTTCAACCACAAACGAAGGCAATGGCAAGAAGGCACTAGAGGGTAGTGAGTTTGGTAACAAAAGTGAAGGTCTCGATGTAGTCAATACCTTCACATTGAGTAAACCCCTTTGCAACAAGACGGGCTTTTTAGTGTTCAATAGTGCCATCAAAATTGTACTTGATCTTGAATATCCGTGGGAGATGTATGATAAACCAAGTCTTGTTGGCCACAAGTGTGATGAGTTCAACTTTCATTGCTTTAATCCATTTAGGGTCCTGACGAGCCTACTCATATGCTTCTAGTTTAACCAAGTGAGAAACATTATAGACAAAGGTAATACAAGCATGAGAAAGATTACAATATGACACATACCTTGATAATGGATGGTGAGTGCT
>WUAT03054118.1:2786-13605 GCA_010015005.3 Ulmus americana
GTGTGAGAAGGGAAAAAAGAAAAGGTTGGTGGGGAGGGCTAACACAAAGTTAGGTGGTGGGGGCGGGGGGGGGGGGGGGGGCCGAACATGCAATACAACACGTACCGAATTGCCTCTGACTTGTCTGTAGGAATAAATCTCCAGCTTGGCTTGCAGCTGCAACCAATACCATAACGCTACCAATAGCAGCAGGTAATCTACCAGTAATTCATACCATTTTTTGTGGAGACAAGTCGGGGCAGACTCCGTCTTAAAGGCTAGCATATTGTAAAGAATCTTACTAGATCTGATTGGTATGCAAGTTCATTTAACCAAGGTAGCCCGATCTTACCCACATAACTCAGTAGTCTTGATCACATTCACCGAGGATGGGACAAAGTGTTTACACCACCTGCACTTTGACGCTTTGGTGGTAGACTTCGAAATCGAGAGACATTTGGTCAAGAGGAATCTAATCGATAATAGGAGCTCAGCATATATTATCTTCACCCGGGCCTTGTCACTATTGGAAATCTCGAATAAAACATTACGTCTGATGGATAATCCTCTGCGCAGTTTTATGGGGAATGAGGTAATTCTTCTGGGCCAAATAACCTTACGGGTAACCTTTGGGACTCCACTATGCTGTGTTACGACTACAGTTGATTTCGTGGTAATCGACAACTCGTAATTTTATAATATAATCATAGGGCGAGTAAGACAACATGCTATTAGAGCTGTGGCTCGTACCTATCATATGCTTTTAAAGTTCCCAACACTGTATAAGATCGGAGTACTATATGGGGCACAAACTTTGAGTCGGGAGACTTATCAAATGGCAACTTCTTTCCGATCAGAACAAACTCCTGTGGTCCCATAATCATCCAAACTAGTTCTCGAACCCCCATATGAGCCAATTGATATGTATGATTGGATGGAAGTTGGTTCAGTGGATTACACTTATTTGACCGAGGTAATAACACTCGGGAATTTAGACCCGCATGATGAAATCTTCAAACAACGAGGTTTACCGGTCGAAGAGTCGGAGGATATCAAGTTTGATCCGGAGAAGCCTGGCATGATTTTTAAAATAGGCAAGTTGTTATCAAAAGCAATCTAGACATATATAATTAAGTTTATTTGAGCGCATCATAGTGATTTTGCTTGGACACGCCATGATATTCCAAGAATTGAATCCTCGTTGATTATTCATAAGCTTAATGTAGATCAAAATGCGAGGTTTATCAAATGGAAAAGACGAACATTCAATCTGGAGTGATATGTGGCTATTAATTCAAAGGTCGACAAGCAGATAGAAGCAGGAACCATCTAGGAAGCAAACTACCCAGATTGGTTGGCTAATATTGTGATGGTGAAGAAAGCAAACAACAAGTGGCGAGTTTGTACATATTTAAATTGGGCTTGCCCAAAGGATAGCTTTCCCTTGCCCTAAATAGATCAACTTGTTGATGCCACATCTAGACATCAGCTGCTAAGCTTTATGGATTCTTATTCCAAGTATAATCAAATTCGAATTAATGGAACTGGATGATGAAGAAAAAAAGGCGTTTATTACTAGCCAAGGTCTGTATCATTATCAATTGATGTCGTTCGGATTAAAATGAAGGGGCTACATATCAACATCTAGTAAACAAGATGTTTGTTAAGCTATTCGAAAATTCAATGGAGGTTTATGTTGACGATATGTTAGTAAAGTCTCTTTAGGCGGAAGATCAAATCCGGCATCTAAACCAGGAATTCCAAGTATTGAACAAGTAGTGGATGCGAATCAACCCAATAAAACGTGTGTTTGGGGTATCATCTAGGAAGTTCCTTGGGTTCATGGTCCATAATAGAGGAATAAAAGCCAATCTGGAAAAGATTCAAGCTTTACTTGACATGAAGTTTTTGGCAAAGGTAAAAGATGCTTAACGGTTGACCGGATGTGTGGTTGCACTTAATCGATTTGTTGCTCGAGTAACAAACCAGTGTCTCCTCTTTTTTAAAGCAATAAAGAATGGCGGCGATTTTGCTTGGACCGATGATTGTGAGCGTTCTTTCCAAGAAATAAAAATGTATCTCAGAAAGGATCCCATTTTATCAAAATCGATGATCGACGAAACTTTGGGTTTGTACTTAGAGGTTTCGAAAGTTACAGTGAGTGGTCTTAGTCCAACAAGAGGAGAATGTTGAATTGCCTATTTTCTATGATAGTCGGGCATTGTTGGATTCGAAGATGAGATATCCAAATACTGAGTGAAAAAAGCCTTGGTGTTAGTTGTAGCGGCCCGAAAGCTTAGGCCCTATTTCTAGTTTTACACAATTCTTGTACACACTAAAACTCCTCTGAGACAAATATTGTAGAATCCCGAATGCTCAAGGAAATTAGCGATAAGTGGTTGATTGAGTTGAGTGAATTTAACATAGAATAAAAGCCTCAGACTGCAATAAAGGGTCAGATAGTGGCAGATTTTATCCTTGAATTCGCCAATTCGAACACAATCTTGAACCAGGAGGGTCTAGCTGATACCAAATGGATTGTGTCTACTTGGAGGTTGTTTGTCGATGGGTCTACCAACTGTAAAGGATTTGGATCCGTAATGGTCCTTGAGAGCCCAACACATGAAAAAGTATCAAGGGCTTTCAAGTTGGACTTTCCAATCTCCAATAATGAAGCCGAGTATGAGGCTATGATAACTGAATTAAAAGTTGTGAAAGATTTAGATGTCAAATGTATTCTTTTTTAAGGTGACTCAAAAGTTTTGGTGAATCAGGTCAACACTTTGTTTGAGACTAGAGAACCCCAAATTAGCTTCCTACCTTCAGGTGGAAAAAAGATTTAATTTCACATTCTAATTCCTTCAAAATCACTCATAACCCTCAGGCAGTGAATTCTGAAGTAGATAGGCTTCCCCGAGTAGCACCAATAATAGAGATAGATTTGTTTTGCCCAATGGTAAGCTTACTTTAGTCTTCAATCAATGGATCATTGGTTAATACGATCGACGAAGGTATAACTTGGATGATTCCGATTGTAAGATATTTTGAAAAGGGAGAGCTCCCCCAGGATAAAGTAAAAGCTCGAGCACTCAAACGTCGAGTCGTACATTATGCGTACAAGTTCAAATAATTATACAACCAATTTTGTCTGGAAACATATTGTTTGCCGTTTTGGGATACCTCATTCCTTGGTTTCTGATAATGGCACGCAATTTGATTCGGCGGGGTTACGAAAGTTATGTCCAGATTTGGGAATTCACAAACACTTCTCTAGTGTAGCCCATCCTCAATCTAATAGGCAAGTTGAATAGGTAAATAAGACAATCAAGAAAAATCTAGACTGGAAGTTAAAAGGTGTAAAAGGTGCTTGGGTAAATGAGTTACCCAGGGTAATATGGGCATACCGAACAACTAGCAGATAGCAACCGGAGAAACTTCGTTTTTGATAATATATGGAATGAAACTATTGTTCCAAAGAGATTGGTGAACCTTCTTTCCAAACAGAGCGCTTTGATACTCTGGTAAACGATTAGGGTTTATACTAAAATCTTGATCTTTTGGAAATTAAAAGAGACAAAGCCCAACTTCGGTTGGCAGCTAATCAGCAGGCTGCAACACGATCATACAATCCTCTAGTCAAAATCTAGAGATTTGTGTCTAGTGACTTAGTTTTGAGAAAAGCCATACAAAACAAAAAGTATTCTTCCCAAATTGGGAGGGCCCCTTATGGGTAACATAGCATGTTCTATCCGATTCCTATAAGCTATAAGAGCTTGATAGTACTTCATTGTTGTATCTCTAGAATGCGGATAAGCTAAGGCAGTACTGTCAGCAAATATTTTCATGTAAATCTTTTGATATGTGAATAAAATTTCAAAGTTTTCAATTATATTTGTTGTTGTTTTGGTTCATCAGAATAAGAGTTTAATACTCTAATTAAATCATGCTATACCTAATTAATTAGAGTAGGAGGAATGTGGCTATCCAGATGGTCAGTCTTGGAAATCCGAGCAGGCTCTCTAGATGACTATTGAGTTGGTCATTCGGTCAGTTTTATTAATCTAGATAGGTTGATGTCTCGATACACTATTGTCTTGGTCATTTAGGGATTCAACTTTAGGAATCCGGATTAGCTATCCGGATGGTTAGTCATGGAAGTCCAAATTGGCTACTTGGACTGGCTTTTATTTTTGTCATCCATGTGTTTAGTTTATTATTTAGTCTATTAATCTGGATAGGTGTAGAATCCGAACCAACTATACTCTTGGTTGTCAAAAAAGTTAAGAAATTCTTTGAAATGTGAAAAATGATAAGAAATGAGTTATGTTTTGAAATGAATTATTTTTTGAGATACTTTACATTCAGGCAACAATTTTATTCGGATGAGAATAATTTAAACAGTAGTTTTAATATATTAAAAACATTTTCTATTCAATTGTTTATTCAGTTATTTAAGTTTAAATTATTATATATTTTGTTATTTATTTGGTTATCTAATTATTTAATTGGGTATCAGTCATTGTATTGTGCTTAATTGAATATTATTTTCTTTGTTTTCTTAAGTTAAAAATATTTGTTATTATTACGAGTAAGTTTTAAATAACTTGTGCTTTGTTCGGTCAATCAAATACAATTGAAATTGATTCGGTGACATGTGATCCCAAGTGGATTGAAAGATATAAATTGTTCCTGAGACTAAGTTAAAATAGAACTTGTCTGGGAGATATAAGTTTCCTTGAGACTAAGTTGAAATTAAACTTGTCTGGGATAAAGATTTTTTGAAATGTTCGAAAGAATAAGTTAAAATAAAACTTGTCCGAATAAGGAATCCAGGTATATGCAAGGATTAAAATATCGCAAATAACGGAAATATTGCAAATCTGATTTTACGGATATATCGATGGAAATATCGATATCGCAAAAAAAATGAAAAAATGATGGATATTAACTTAAAAAATTAGAAATTTGTAATGAAATTTTGAGACATGCTAAAACAAACATTGTTTCATTGATTGAACATTATTTTGTAACAAAAATATTGTATATATTATATAATAAATTTAAATATGTAGATATGCTGCATATTACAATATTTATAGTACTTTAAAAAATTTATAGTAGAACTTATGATGGATTATTTGTATTGAATTATTGATATTTGAAAATAAATATCATAAATATATGTTAATTTGTTAAATAAAGAAACCTTAACGGTACGAGGATAAATTTATTAATTCGAAAAAATTGTTTACACCTAACTAGGGGAACATAAAAAGCTTTACCCCTTAATACAACTAATACCATATGAAATCTAATACATTCAAATAAACTAAAATTAATTCTCTTTTTTAGTCTTTGTAGATTCTTTCATATGATCACATTACAAAAAGTAATCATCTTTTTCATATCTCTTTGGTTTGTGATAAGTTAGAGACTTAGAGTCAAAAATCTACATATATATTTATATATATGTATATCATATTTTTTTGTTCATGTATATCTTAGCTTTATTTTAAATTTGAATATAAAAATATTAATTTTTGTTTGTTATAGGTTTACATAGAAAAATTAAATAGATTTTTTTTAAAAAAATCTTATTTTTTGACCAGCAATATATCGCGATATATCACAAAAATATCTAGATATCTTGTATATTTATAACAAAACTTGTGTGATATCGATATTTTGCAATATATCGACCGATATGTCGCGATATATTTCGATATTCTGACAGATATTTAAATATATATACTTATCATATCGTAACCTTTAAAAAATTAATATATCACGATATTTTGATCCATAGCTAAAACTTTGAGCTCTACTTCATTGTTGGAATTTTAAAATAAAATAAAATAAAAATATTTTTTTTTTCGAACAGGAAACAAAATAAAAACAATTGGGTGGGTTTGTTTCACTGGTAACACCTACTAATAAAGTAAGGCATAATATATACACCTAGTCTATTATAATAATAAAAATAAAAATAAAAAAACAACCCACCAAAACATTCTTTTAAAAAATATATATATATATCAAAAAATTTCATATAATTTTTTTTTTTACATAAAAAAAAAGGAAAACAAAATTGTATATAATTATGCAAGTACATTTTTTTTTTTTTGGTACAACAATTATGCAATTACGAAGAAAACAAAATTGGGGGAGGTAAAATAATTATGCAAGTATGATTAAAGAAAATGAAATTTCTTTTTTTTTTTGGAAATAAAATGAAATTTTTTACTTCAATCTCAATCTAACTTATGTTATTGTCATTACTAGTAAGGGACAGATTTAGCAACTCTATATTTGGAAATTTTTCTCTCTCTCTCTCTCTCTCTCTCTTTTTTAAACATGAAAGTCTCTTGCACATCTCTAATTTAAGCTTGAAGACCATTCAAATGCCACTACACCGTAATTTGAAAATGTACTTTTCTTGTTTTCTTTGTACCTTTTCTTCCGTACAAATAAAATTTTGGGAAATAGTAAAAAAATTATTGGAATTTGTGTTTCAAAGAACGTCTTTGATAACTTTTATATATATCATCTTAAAATTTTATTACATGTAAATCGTCTATAATTGTTTTCTAGTAAGAATTAGAGTAAATAGAAAAAAAAAATATTTTCATAATTTAATTCATGTAGTACGAATATAAAAACTAAATTATAAAAGTATTTGGACCATTTTACCACTTAATCTTGATTGAAAAACGACAGATAATCCATTTGAATGCAAAAAATTTCAAAGACAATTCTGATATAATTCTTCTATATTCATTAAAATAAAATAAAAATGCAATTTGGATTAAAAATAGTTATTCATGTTTATATTTAATTTTGGTTCTCAATCTTGATATTATTATTGTTATTATTACATGTTTTGTAGGTGGATGCTGGAGCTGACTTTATCATCACTCAAATGTTTTATGATACCGATGTTTTTCTGAAATTCGTGCATGACTGTCGTCAAATTGGAATAACTTGTCCCCATTGTACCTGGAATTATGCCTATTAATAACTATAAAGGCTTTTTACGCATGACTCGTTTCTGCAAAACTAAGGTATGCAAATACTATTTTATGTTATATCTTCACCTCAATTTTGACAGAAAAAACCAATAATAGATTTACAAATTAAAACTTTTAAATCCAAATAATTTATGTTATATAGTCCAAACAACAAATTGTCCTACAAGTTATGTAGTATTTATAAGATTTTTAAGGACATACCCGTCAAAAAAATAAAATAAAATAAAACATTTAAGGAGATGTTGGCTTAACCTTCGCATTTTATGGAATAATAGCTATGTTTATTTTCAAAAAGTACTATTTAGATTTTTTAGTTAGCCGTCATTTAGATACAAAAATTCCAATTTAAAATATATCTAAAAACATCTAAATAGTTCTATGTAAATTCATTTTGAAAGGAATCCAATATGTATGTCATTTCGATTGTTTGAATATTATTTATTGTCCATACTAATTAAATGTTATATATTATATAATTATAGGTACCTTCTGAGGTTTCTATTGCCTTGGAGGATATAAAAAAGGACAATGAAGAAGCAATGAGATCATATGGGATTCATCTAGGGACAGAAATGTGCAAAAAGATTTTAGCCAATGGGATTAGAACACTGCATCTTTATACCCTTAACATGGAGAAATCAGCATTAGCGATACTATCAGTTGAGCTTCAAACCCCTTTCTCTCCATTTTAGCTTGAGATTTGGATATAGCTACTTTCTACTAATAAAATGTTAATTTGCAGAATCTTGGTTTGATTGAAGAGGCCAAAATCTCAAGATGTTTACCTTGGAGACCACGTCCTACAAATGTTTTTCGGGTTAAGGAAGATGTTCGTCCAATATTCTGGTATGCAATTTTGTGGAAGGCAAAAAATGATGTTTGCGTGGCCTGAGATTTCTGCTTTTTGCAAAACGGACTATAATTATGTTTGAATCATGTCATAAGTGATGTTTCACATCTTGTTCAACAAACAAAAAAAAAAAAAAAGGAATAATTATAGTAGAGATCACATCCATTTTTTAAGGTAGTCCCAAAATAACCACTCACTTTAGAATGGATGGCAAAATGGTCATTTTGGATCACAATTATATTGCACTTTTTCATCGCTAAATGTTGATATGACACACAATATTATTATTTCTCACATCAGCATTAACGGGCAAAAATAGATGAAAACTTTTAGTGGCTGCTAGCATTTGTGATCCGAAATAACTGTTTTGCAACACATTCCGAATTAGTGGCTTATTTGGGACCGCACTCATAAATTAGTAGTCTTTACATAATTTTCTCAACCAAAAAAACACCATATATGTTAAAATTGATGACCTTTTTTGATATAATAATCCTAAACTTAGTCTAAAGTTAATAAACTTTGACATAGAATAATTTTTATCGAACAAATTGAAATATGAAATATCAACTTTAACACTATCCAAATTCCGGAATCCATTTTGTTAAGAAAAAATTAAAAAAGCAAATCTCAATGTAAATGTGATTAATTGTATATCTCTAGCTAATGTTTATGCCAAATGGTTACAGGGAAAATCGACCAAAAAGCTATTTATCAAGGACTACGGAGTGGGATGAGTACCCAAATGGGAGATGGGGTGACTCTCGTAATCCTTTATATGGAGCACTAACTGATAATCAGGTACTCCTCCTGAATGTGTGTTTTCTTCTCAAAATAGTTCAATCTAACCTTAAAATCTTTTTGTGCCATCTCTACTAGCCAAATATTTTTGTACAATTCACTATCCCCAAATTTTCTGATAATTTTGTAAGTGGCTTTACTTATGTAGAATAACCTTTGACAATTATCTTACAATTTCTCAACAGTTCATTCGGCCACGAGCACGCGATAAGAAACTTCTGGAAGATTGGATTGTCCTTGTAATGACCGTTCATCTCCGAACCTTGGATATAAAGGAGCTACCAGAAGAATACAACAAGGGGAGGTGCCCTTGTTGTATCTGTTTGGCTAACACAGGATGGTATAACTCGGATTCATTTCTAAACTGCTTTGGGCAGCATTTCTTTCTTGGAGAGCCGTGTCCTTTTCTTTAATGGCCGACTCTTTGATCAGAAGGGCAGCTTCCTTTTCCTTAATGGAAGACTCCTTGTCGGATATTGCTTGGGCCAAGGCTTGCTCTAAGTTCGCTTTCTCTTCGGGCAAAATCTGGGGAGCGGACCTTAGTTCCCCTTCCAGGTGGGCAATACGGGCCTTCATTTGCTGATAGGCCACCTTTTGCTGATCCAAGCCGCCCCCGAATATGTCCTTATGGACGAGCATATCCTTAGAAAAAGCATAAAAGGTCTGAAAGCATAAAAGTTAAAGGAGGGGTATATATAAATAAAAAAAATGAAAGAGAAACAAAAATAAAAGGAAAGGGAAAAGTCTGCCCTCAATTAGCTTGATCAACCCAACTGCCAGCAGCTTGTGGTCGGCTAAATCGTTGATTTGCTGATAACATTTGTGTGCCATGCCCACCCTTAACATCGAGTTCCAAGAAGACTTGGGCCAGCGAAGATCTCCAAGGAAGGCCAGTGGCGGGGGTGTGTGTGAGCTGCCTCGTTCGAGGCCCGAATGGAGCAGGGAGGAGAAAGATTGTCCCGGCTGCGAATGCGCTTCGGAAGCCTGAGTGGATCAGATAGGATGCTTAGAAACATCCCGAGTAGTTCCAAAAGGCTGGGTAGAAGGAGTAGCTTGCCCAGGAGGAGGTTCGGGAGCTTGAGGCCCTTGAGAAACACCGGTCTTGACCCCAGCTTCAACCTCGATGACATCATAATCGTCAAAAAGCGTATCCATTTCAATAGAATAGAAGATCTTGATGCCTTCGCGAGTAAGATTTTCAAGTTGCTCTAGGGAGGTCTCAGCAGATCTCTTGCGAAAACTTGGGATGGGGGAAGACAGGTCTGCCTCAATGGGTCAGAAGATTGAGTAGATTGCCTGGTTGAAGCAGATACTGATATAATCGGGATATCGGTGCCTTTTGAGGTCTGGGAGGCTTGCATAGATGAAGTCTCCCCGATTCTCTTCGTCTTCATTTTTGCGTCCGTACCCGTACCCTGAGGGATAGAAGCCCCGCCTGCACAAATGAAGTAAGGTTAGTAAGAAAAAAAAAAAAAGAAGAAGAAGGGGGGTGGTGAATAAACAGAGACGGAAGACCAATTGGCAACCTATGGCAGTTTTGGCGGGAGCGGAAGGTAAAGACATAGAGGCAAATACATTCGGACCAGGGATGATGTCCGAGATGGGACATATGGATCTTTTTATTCCTTCTCTAATACCCCTATTCCTTTTATTCGGGGCGGAAAGATCCAGGACAGCTTCTAATCGATTATCCAAATATTTGGACAATGTGACCCGTTTGAAGTTTTCGGCAGCCAGGAACCTAACTCGCGCTAATGAGTCGAGGGAAGTTAGCACCTGGTAATGCCTGTCGGTGATCAGAAGAGTGGCAATGTATTCTAGGAGCTTAGGATCAAAGTCAGAGACATCCAGCTTAGACCAAGGTGTGGCCACTTTAAACTTGAGGTTGGGCAGGTTATCCGGGGGGGTGTCTTTTTCAGCCCAATCTCCTTCAAGGAGGACCATCTCCTCTTTCCAGTTTTTGTCCGATTCAGGGCAGCCCACTATAATGTTAGACTGCTCCCAGGAAGAGAAGGAGTAGACCCTGGAGGAACCATGGCTCTCCTTTAATTGGTATAGAAGCGTGAACTTTCGGGCATTCATGTCCCGGCAATCGTGCAGTCTGAAGAGAACCAGTATGCAGAGGAGGACCCGGAGCGCATTCGGATGCAATTGCCATGGG
>WUAT03054228.1:0-13605 GCA_010015005.3 Ulmus americana
CTAACTTGGGATAGTATCTTTTAGTACATAGTTTAGTTTCTATTAATTTCATTTGCTTGATACTTTATTTATATGCTCATTTTTCAGGTTTGGGATATTCAATCCGGCCATTGTTTATGATCATTTGGGAGAAATATTTTCGGCTCTCAATCTCAGAAGCTTGGTCTTTTGTGTTTTATTGTACATTAAAGTGAGAGTCGTACAATTGTGCTAAGATTTAAGTGTTTAATGATTTACATCTTTTGGATATATTTTGACACTCGTGCATTTTCTTTTAAGGGTCACTTAGCACCATCGTCTACTGATTCTGGCTCTTCTGGGAACATCAGTATTGATTTTTATTGGGTAAGTGCTTTTTCTATGGCATTGTGTGTATTTAACATATTTTTCGTCCACTGATAAATTTAATGTTTGAAAACAAAACACAAAAAATTAGAGGATAATCAGGATTCAGGATTATTGATGCTCCCTTTGTTATTTTGATTCTCTCTTTCTTTCTCTCTTTTGGGGACACCATTTCCTCTGTTCTTGGTCTTTTTTTTTTTTCTTCCATAATGAAGTTCTTTTGTCTCTGAGTGAAAAATATGTTGATGGTTCACTGGAAAGGTTTTCAATTATAATTAATAACCTATCCATTTGATGTTCATCAATGAGCTCTATGGTTCACTGATAAATGCCAATTAACTCTTTATTGATATTTCCTTTATTTTAGGTAATTTCTTGAGGCTTCACTGGTTCAAACTTTGAGTTGATCTGCCTCCAGGGTTTTTTATGAGTCTAAATAATATATACCATGGTCCTACACAAAGTATATGGAGGCTTTCTCATTGATAGAGATTCCCCCAAAACAAGTGAAATATCACCGGTCTAGTACTTTCTCACAGTGTGGAAGATTCTTACTGTTTCATTCTCTTTCTGCAGGGTATGGAGCTCTATCCTCGAATTAATAAAAACTTCGACATCAAAGTTTTCACGAATTGCAGATTTGGAATGATGTCATGGGCGGTTCTTGCTGTGACCTATTGCATAAAGCAGGTACCATCTATATCTCTATCAGCAGCTTTGGCTATTGTATTTATCAATTATTATGTATTACTTTTGTATCTTCAACAATTTGAATAAGAATCCAATCAAAACAACCCTTTTGTTTTAATAATCAAAGTATATTGGCATATTTTGTCGTAATTCTACTAGTACTAATTATTTTTTCCTGTCGCCAGTATGAAGAGAATGGGAAAGTAGCTGATTCAATGCTTGTTAATACAATATTGATGCTGGTTTACGTCACAAAGTTTTTCTGGTGGGAAGCTGGATACTGGAACTCAATGGATATTGCTCATGATCGAGGTTTGCATATGCTCTAAATTATCTTTCTGTTTCCATCCCTTCTCTTTGTATTGTTATGAAATTTGTAAGAACAATAGATGTCTAATTATTTTCTTTTAGTCTAATTCTTATATTGCACTCATCTTGTGGCATGTGGGAAGGTCTCATCTGACTTATGACATAGAAAACTTGATCTTTTGAATAAGGAATGGAATCCTAAACCTTTTTGTATGGATCCATATGAAATTGTAACCAGCTCTGCTAGAGGAACCGACCTTATTTTTTCCCCGTTTTGAAATTCTTAAATTATCATTTAAATGCTCGTTTTGCTGTTAGCTTTTCTTATAAATAGAAGAACATGTCTTGTCATGATTACTTCAGCTTATTAGAATAATTATACTTTTGTAAGAGTATTTAGTGTTTTACCTTCTTTTATCTATATTTTGCCTAGTTTTCTCTTTTTTTCTCTCTTTTCTTACAGATTGTATCTCTCTTGTTTGGGCAATATAGAACCGATCCCTTTTTCTCTCTTCTTTATTCTTCTTCTTTGCATTTCTTTGTTCTTCTTCTTTGTATTTGTATGATTCACATAGCTTGCTTAGAATGATGTCTTCGATTTCTTATTAGTTTCATCTTAACTGAATAATTTTAGCTCTAAAATAAAGTTCATTTTTATTCAAAGGAAAAAAAAAAAGTAGAAGTTGATTTTGAACCTTACGGTGTTTGTCTTGTAGCAAAAGAATATCTAGCTGTTTACTTTACCATTTCTTCATCATATCTTTACTTGACTACAAGATTGTTCTCTTACTAAGTTATTTGAACATTTTTCTTTGAGAGCGGGATTTTATATTTGTTGGGGATGCTTGGTTTGGGTTCCTTCGGTGAACACTTGTCCTGGCATGTATCTGGTCAATCATCCTGTAAATCTTGGATCTCAGGTACAATCCCTCTATCTTTTATTATTCCTTTGGCTCCGAATAGGGACGATAATTGCCTTTTACATCTTACACATTTGTAAGTGAATATGGATTTGCATTTGCATTTGTTCATTAGGCAGAAGTCTTCGGTTCGTGTCTAAAAGGGTTTATGTCAAACTAAGGAGAACCAGGCTTACTTATCAAGGCTCATCTTCCCTTATTTTTTTTCTTGCTCTTTTCTTTACTCATTTCAAATATATAGCCTATTTAGCTGGGTTTGGATGAGTAGTATGGAATTTTTATCAAGGACAACTAATTAAAAAATATGTAAGTTGTTATTCTCTTGATGTCGAGAAAGATAATTGGCATGAACCCACACTTTGATTGTTATATTGTATTAATTTGTATTATATTCTCTAGATCAAATTTCTGCATGTAAATCTTTTAACATAATACAACACAGTAAGCATTAAGACCATGTATCAAACTATGCCTATCTGTAACAACACTATAAGCACTTCGATGCTTGTTAAAAATAGCTTCAGACTTTGCAATTTGAAATTATTAGATTTATGCGGGAAACTGAATAACTCTACCAAGAACTGAACTATAAAGAAAACCCAATTTCTAGGCTACCAAACAGGCCCTCAGTTGCAGATTTTTTGCGTTATTTATCGTTCATTTTTCTAATAATCTGCATTATACGTTACAGCTAGCACTTTCTATCCTAGCAGCAGGCCTTCTTTGCATATACATAAGCTACGACTGCGATAGGCAAAGGCAAGAATTTCGCAGAACTAACGGCAAATGCTTGGTTTGGGGGAAAGCTCCATCAAAGGTATACATAGTCTACTGGCTTATTTTGTTTGCTGAGGAAAAATGTGCACTCTGTTCGCGTATTTACAGATAATGGCCTCTTACACTACAACATCCGGGGACACAAAAACCAGCCTTCTTTTAACCTCAGGATGGTAAGTTTTTAATTATGGCTTTTGAGATGAAACTCTAAGGATTTCATACATTTTACAAAATCCACCCATCAACCTCTTTTTGTCTATGTTAATCTTATATGTTTGAAAGTGAGCTCAAGCTTTCAGGTAGGGATGTCACTAACTATGTTAGTTGATCTGTTGTTGTTGGTGCAGGTGGGGATTGTCTCGTCATTTCCACTATGTACCGGAAATATTAGCTGCTTTTCTCTGGACAGTTCCTGGTCTTTTCAACCATGTAAGCATTTTGTTTATATTAATCTTTCGGAATGAGGCATCACTTGTGTTTTGTGAACTAACTCATTGTTTCCCGCAGTTTCTACCCTACTTTTACGTGCTGTTTATTACTATCCTCCTTTTCCACCGGGCTCAGAGGGATGATGATCGCTGCCGATCCAACTAAGGAATACACATCTCATCTTTCGTTTCTATTATTTCTCTACGGACCAAAATTTTCTAAGGATTCTATGTCAAATTAGATTCAAGTATTTTTTCTTTCTTAAAGGGACCAATCAGGAAAGTAAACACAATCGGATGTTAACTGATTGTGTAGACTGTAGAATTTATTTTAGGGAATATATCACCGGAAGCCATTAATTTGTGAAAAAATGACCCAACAATGCTATTGAAATTGACAATTTTTAGAAAGAACAATATTTAACTACTCTATTGTCGTCGGATTTTGACACACAAAAACTCTTTGGAAAGATAAAAAAGTATATTTTCAATAGCCACTAAAATAACCTAAAATAATGCTCACAGTGACAGTGACCGGACACAGCCGGAAGTTGTGATAAAAAAATCGTGTCATGTGGCTACTACAATTGTTTTTTTTGTTTGTTTGATTTTGGTGTCTCTAGAAAATACGTTCTCTTATCTTATCATCGAATTATCGTGTGTCAAAATAAGACAACAATCGAGGGATCAAATATTGTTATTTAAAAAAATTATACATTGTCGTTTTTCACGAATTGAGGGCCCTCTCCTGTTAAGGTCCCTTTATTTTATAGAAATATTCTTCAAAAGTCGAAGAAGATATTGAGTAGCTCATCCTTGCAGGTATGGAAAATACTGGAAACTATACCGCGAGAAGATTCCGTACCGGATCATCCCCGGTATTTACTGAGAAAATATTTGCTTCATCTTTAATTTTGGGTATTTTGTAGCTTTTTCTGTGACCTGAGAGTCGCATGTAAATTTTTACCCTTCTAATTGATGTGTAACATTTGTTTTGTTGTGTATTTGGTCACATTGGGTTTTCTTGAAATTTTATTTTTATTTGTTGGGATAATCAAGATTCAAGATGGACAGTAGCTAAATTTTAGCTAAAATTGCTGGAAGCCAGAAGCTATTTCCAACTTTTGGCTAAAATAGCGTGCGTACTCGAAACGAAAAGGCATTTTATTAATTTCCAAGTTTCCAGGGGCATAAATGCAAATAATTGCCACCGAAAGACTACTGATTTAAAAGTCTTCTCCAATATCGTTCACTTCACTATCTTCTTCACAATAAAACCAAGACTTCACTGAGAGAAAGAGAGAGAGAAAATGGCGGAGGCGAAGACAGTTCATTCGCCGCTGGTGACATACTTTTCCATGCTTTCCCTGCTCTCTATGTGTCCTCCATTTGTTATTCTTCTGTAAGTTCTGATTTGATTCTGGGTTTGATTTTGTATTTAATTCTGACGATGGATGAGTTTGAGATGGTAGAATGGATTGAAGGGGAATATTGGGTTTTTTTTTTTATTTTTCTTTTTTGTTCAATAAATCGGATTGTTTGATCCAAATCTGATGTTGGTTTTGATTGTCTTCTTGTTTTCTTCTTTGACATGAACAATCTTTTTGAAGAATGTTCCAAGATAGTTAAAATCATGGGAAATTTGGAGCTGTAAAGGAAAGGATTTTTTAAATTTTGTTGATTAAAAAAAATGATACAGATTCCAAATCTTAAGGGACCTAGTTTGATTAAATGTGTTGTTTTAAGTGATGATTAACTTAGTATTGGGTTTGAAGGTCGCCTAGATCTGGTTGATTATTTAGTTTCTTTTTCTCTGCTGTTTGGTTACTTGGAAAGTTTGAGGGGGACAGAGAATCAGTCAGTAGATTCCCTTTTTATTTTTATTATTATTATTATTAATTTTTTTTTGGGGGGGCAGATTCAAACTTCATATTAAAGATGTTATTAGCGAAGTTTCATGTTGATGTTACTGTTTGGACTTAAAAATTATTGCTTTAGAGATTATGAAGGAAAACCTAAGGAAGTTGAAATTTTGAAGTCTTTGCTTTTGTTATTTGGAACCCAAGAATAAATCTAGCCCAGTTTCATTCCAGCTATGCTGATCATAATCAAACTTAAAAATAAAAAATAAAAAAATAGAAAAGATTAAAGTTCGTCATTGCAATATTAAACTTTACTGTTGAAACTATGTTGGTAGTGGATGCTGCGAAGCTGGTTATGTATAAGTAAACTAATCATTTTCAATTCAAAACTATTCTTTTATTTACCTTCAGTTATGTAGAAGTAAAACTTGACTCCTAATATGGCTCTTTGGTACCATTGAAGCTAAGTTTTCTCTCTCTGTTTTTCATTTTTCAATTTTAATTTTTTTCTTTTTAACTCTTTTGTTCAAACTACAACTATTGGAAGATGCGTATTGAAATACCTCTAATCTGATTTATTTTATCTTATGCATTATTGACCAAATTTTGGAGTGACTGAAATGTTACATTGATGGTAAATGCAGATGGTATACAATGGTGCATGCTGATGGATCTATTTTGCAAACTTTTTATTACCTAAAGCAAAATGGGCTGCAGGGATTTGTTGACATATGGCCAAGACCTACTGCCACTGCTTGGAAATTAATTGCTTATTATGCTGCTTTTGAGGCCTTGCTTCAGCTACTTCTACCAGGAAAAAGGGTCGAGGGCCCAATTTCTCCTGCAGGAAACCGACCTGTCTACAAGGTGTTGATACTTCATATTCTTATTTAGTTATTGATTTTAAAAAATTTAATAGTTCCTATGGATGGAAATTATTTTCTGCTACATAATAGGTGTTTTTTTTCATCTTGTAATTTGTTTATTTTCACTTTAACTGTTACAGGCAAATGGAATGCTTGCATATATTGTCACACTAGCTACCTATCTCGGCCTTTGGTGGTACGGAAGTCTTAGCATTCAAATAGTAAAATATGCTTTACACTTTACAGCATGGAGTTCTGTTTCTTCTAACTTGGAACAGTATCTTTTAGTCCATAGTTGTAGTTTCTATTACTTTCATTTACTTGATACTTTGTTTATGTTCATTTTTCAGGTTTGGGATATTCAATCCGGCCATTGTTTATGATCATTTGGGAGAAATATTTTCGGCGCTCATTTTCGGAAGCTTGGTCTTTTGTGTTTTATTGTACATAAAAGTGAGAGTCGCACCATTGTGCTAAGATTTAAGTGTTTATGATTTACATCTTTTGGATATATTTTGATACTTGTGCATTTTCTTTTAAGGGTCACTTAGCACCATCGTCTACTGATTCTGGCTCTTCTGGGAACATCATTATTGATTTCTATTGGGTAAGTGCTTTTTCTATGGCATTGTATGTATTTTACATATTTTTCGTCCACTGACAAATTTAATGTCTATGAAAAGAAACACAAAAATTATAGGATAATCAAGACTATTGTTGTTCCCTTTGTTATTTTGATCCTCTCTTTCTTTCTCTCTTTTGTGGATACCATTTCCTCTGTTCTTGTTCTTGTTCTTTTTTTTTTTTTCTGTAATGAAGCTCTTTTGTCTCTGAGTGAAAAATAATTAATAACATTTCCATTTGATGTTCATCAATGAGGTCTATGGTTCACTGATAAATCCCAATTAAAATTTTTATTGATATTTCCTTTACGTTAGGTAATTTCTTGATGCTTCACTGCTTCAAACTTTGAGTTGATCTGCCTCCAGGTTTCTTTACAAGTGTAAAGAATATATGTCATGGTTCTACACTAGGTATAATGGAGGCTTTCTAATTGTTAGAGATTGCCCCAAAACAAGTGAAATATCACCAGTCTAGGACGTTCTAGTAGTGTTGAAGATTCTTACTATTTCATTCTCTTTCTGCAGGGTATGGAGCTCTATCCTCGAATTGGAAAAAATTTCGACATCAAAACTTTCACGAATTGCAGATTTGGAATGATGTCATGGGCAGTTCTTGCTGTGACCTATTGCATAAAGCAGGTACCATCTATATCTCTATCAGCAGCCAGCTTTGGCTATTGCATTTATGAGTTACTATGTATTATTTTTGTATCTTCAACATTTTGAATAAGAATACAATCAAAAGAACCCTTTTGTTTTAATAATCGAAGAATATTGGCATATTTCGTCGTGGTTCTACTAGTACTAATTATTTTTTCCGGTTCCACCAGTATGAAGAGAATGGGAAAGTAGCTGATTCAATGCTTGTTAATACTATATTGATGCTGGTTTACGTCACAAAGTTTTTCTGGTGGGAAGCTGGATACTGGAACACAATGGATATTGCTCACGATCGAGGTTCGCATATGCTCTAAATTATCTCTGTTTCCCTGCCTTCTCTTTCTATTGTTATGAAATTTGTAAGAACAATATATGTCTAATTATTTGCTTTTAGTCTAATTCTTATATTGCACTCATCTTGTGGCATGTGGGAAGGTCTCATCTAACTTATGACATAGAAAACTTGATCTTTTGAATAAGGAATGAAATCTTAAACCTTTTTGTACGGATACATATGAAATTGTAACCAGCTCTGCTAGAGGAACTGACCTTATTTTTCCATGTTTTGAAATTCTTAAATTATCATTTAAATGCTTGTTTTGTTGTTAGCTTTTGTTATAAATAAAAGAACATGTTTTGTCCTTGATTACTTCAGCTTGCTTAGAATGATGTCCCCGATTTCCTTGTTATCAGTTTCATCTTAACCGAATAATTTTCTAGCTCTAAAATAAAGTTCATTTTTATTAAAAAAAAAAAAAAATTTGAAGTTGATTTTGAACCTTGTTGTGGCAAAAAAAATATCTTGGTGCTTACTTTACCATCTATCTCTTCATCCTGATTTTTCTTAACTTGACTACAATTGTGTTCTCTTACTAAGTTAATTGAACATTTTTCTTTGACAGCGGGATTTTATATTTGTTGGGGATGCTTGGTTTGGGTTCCTTCGGTGTACACTTCTCCTGGCATGTATCTGGTCAATCATCATGTAAATCTTGGTTCTCAGGTACAATCCCTCTTTCTTTTATTACTACTTTTTTGACCTAATTGGTCAAATATGGAAGTAAGAATTTAGAAACCACATCTTGTTTAGACATTCTTTTATTTGGCTCTAAATTCTTTAGGGACAAGAATTGCCTTTTACATCTTACACATTTGCACGTGAATTTGGATTTGCATTTGCATTTGTTCATTAGGCAGAAGGCTTTGGTTCATATCTAAAAGGGTTTGTGCCAAACTAAGGAGAACCCAGCCTTAGTTATCAAGGCTCCTCTTCCCTTCTTTTGTTTTTTTCTTGCTCTTTTCTTTTCTCATTTCAAATAGATAGCCTATGTAGTTGGGTTTGGATGAGTAGTATGGAATGTTTATCAAGGATAACTAATTAAAAAATATGTAAGTTTTTATTCTTTGATGTAGTGAAAGACAATTGGCATGAACCCACACTTTTCTTGGGAAATGTGAGATCGGACTATGATAAACTAAGGTTTTGTTTGGTATATTATGTTAATTTGTATTATATTTTCTAGATCTTTCTTTATGTAAATCTTTAACATAATACAACATATTAAGCATTAAGACTATGTATCAAACTATGCCTTCCATAACAACACTAAAAGTACTTTGATGCTTGTTAAAAAAGGCTTCAGACTTTGCAATTCGAAATTATTAAATTTATGCGAGAAACTGAATAACTCTGCCAAGAACTGAACTATAAAAAAAAATCCAATTTTAAGGCTACCAAACAGGCCCTTAGTTGCAGCTTTTTTTTGCGTTATCTATCATTCATTTTTCTAATAATCTGCATTATATGTTTCAGGTAGCACTTTTTATCCTAGTAGCAGGCATTCTTTGCATATACATAAACTATGACTGTGATAGGCAAAGGCAAGAATTTCGCAGAACTAACGGCAAAGGCTTGGTTTGGGGGAAAGCTCCATCAAAGGTATACATAGTCTACTGGCTTGTTTTGTTTGTAGATTTTATTTTATATTTGCTGAGGAAAAATGTGCACTTTGTTCACTTATTTACAGATAACGGCCTCTTACGCTACAACGTCTGGGGAAACAAAAACCAGCCTTCTTTTAACCTCGGGATGGTAAGTTTTTAATTATGGCTTTTGAGATGAAACTCTTAAAGGATTTCATACATTTTACAAAATATATGTTAATCTTATATGTTTGGATATTTCAATAGTACTATGTTTTTCTTTTTCTTTTTCTTTTTTTTTTTATGGATATTTCAATAGTACTATCAAACACCACACTTGTGGATAATGTTGGTTATTAAATCAAATTCTGCATATTAATTAAAAAAACGGTTATAGGAAGTAGTTTGTAAAAAATATATGAATTTCTAAGTTCTTTTGTCGTATGATCCGAAATTGTGGGCTTTTTCTGGGAAAAGAAAAATCAAACTAGAGGAGATTATTAATGACATCTATATATTTAGATTGATAAGTTTATGAGGATTATAAGTAATTACAAATGTGAATAAAACTGAGTACAATAATTATAGAATGGTATTGAATTTTGGAGGGTCTTTTCTTCTTGTACTTTGAAATATATGTTAAAATTTGAAACTGAGATCAAGCTTTCAGGTAGAAATGTCACTAACTCTGTTACTTGATCTGTTCTTGGTGTAGGTGGGGGTTGTCTCGTCATTTCCACTATGTACCGGAAATATTATCTGCTTTTTTCTGGACAGTTCCTGCTCTTTTCAACCATGTAAGCATTTTGCATATATTTAGGGGTTGTTAGTATTTTAAAAACTCATAACCGATTGTTTTGTGTTTTGCCAAAAAAACCTTCTTTTTTTTTTGCAATAGTAACTCCACATGGGTGGGTTCCACCCTTTATCACATTTTTAATAAAATATTATTTCTTTATATTTTATTATTATTAAATTTCGTAAACCCGCCATTTTTTACAAAAATTCTATTTACAATACTCTCAACCAAACAAAATCCTGTTTAGAATGATGCAGAATTGCGATCAAATAGCCACTTATCTTTCGGAATTAAGCATCACTTGTGTTTTGTTAACTAACTCATTGTTTCCCACAGTTTCTACCCTACTTTTACGTTGTGTTTCTTACTATCCTCCTTTTCGACCGGGCTAAGAGGGATGATGATCGCTGCCGATCCAAGTAAGGAATTCACATCTCATCTTTTGTTTGTATTATTCCTTTATGGACCAAATTTTTCTAAGGATTCTATGTCGAATTAAATGCATGTTTTTTATTTATTTTTTATTTTTTTTTAAGGGACCATTTGTTTCAAAACGCCTTAAATCAAATTTGTCAAGGAAAGGAAACAAAACTGGATGTTAACTGATTGTGTAGATTCAGTAGAATTTATTTAAGGGAATATATCACCCGAAGCCATTAATTTTTGAAAAATGACCCACACAATTTTTAGAAATAACAATATTTGACACCTTTATTGTTGTTGGATTTTGACACACAATAACTTGTTGGAAAGATAAGAAAGTGACTTTCAATAGCCACCAAAATCAATCTAAAATAACGTTTGCAGTGACTACAATCACTGTCGAAAGTTGTGATGGTAAAATCACGCGCTGACAACTTCTAGCAACCCGTATGGATACTATAAGCTTTTTTTTGGTTGAGTTTGGTGGCTCTAAAAAATACCTTCTCTTATCTTTCCATCAAATTATTATGTATCAAAATACAACAATAGAGGGTCAAATATTGTCATTTTTAAAAGTATATCTCAGTGGCATAATTAGGTTATTTTTTCACAAATTGATGGCCCCTGCTATTAAGGTCTCTTTATTTTATAGAAATATTATTCAAAAAGTTGAAGGAGATATTGACTAGCTCATCTTTGCAGGTATGGAAAATACTGGAAATTGTACTGCGATAAGGTTCCGTACCGGATCATCCCCGGAATTTACTGAGAAAACATTTGCTTCTTCTTGAATTTGGGGTATTTTGTAGCTTTTTTGGTGACCTGAGAATAGCATGTAAATTTTTACCCTTCTAATTGATGTGTAACATTTGTTTTTGTTCTGTACTTTGGTCAGATTGGGTTTTCCTTGAATAAATGAGCTTTCGAGACTTGATCCCTTGAGATTTTTTGTTTTTTTTTGTATTTTTTTGTTGGGATAATCAAGATGGGTTTAGGTTTCAAGTTTTAATTGGATCTGAAGGAACTAATTAAAATGGACTTTGGTTTTCTATGTCGTCTCAGTACTTTTAATATGATTTTAAATTACTGATTTCACTTAATCCTATATTGTCGTTTAATCTCACCAAAAGAAGACTTTATTAAAACTATGAGGAGCAATTTTGTGTTGAGTGAAGTTTGGAAGAGTTTTTCCTTTGTTTTTGGGAAGTCCTAGTTTCGGCGCCGCGGCTCTTTGTCTCAGCCGCTGTAGCGTTTTTGTTATTGCTATTCACTTGGTTCATTTTTCTTTTTGCTCGGCAGCCAACCTCATCCAACGCCACAGTGATTTTGTCTGTATTTGTGATGTTAAACTTCCAAGCCACTTGCCTTTCAGTTGTATTTGTGACTTTTGTTTTGTTGTGGGAGCTTCGTAATCCGCACCATTTCATTAAAGAGAGTGAGTGGCAAAGATTGAGTGTGGGCTTTTAGTTTTTACGGCCATGATAGCTAGCTTCCCATCTAGTTAGTTATTTTAGTTAAGGCTACTTTTTAAAGTGCTCTGTCTACTTCTTGGAGATTATAAACAGAACGTGTATTTTAGAATAAATGTTCTTCACTTGTATTTTTTGCTTCTCTCTCTAGATTTTCATGATGCTCTCTTTCTCACTCTCTCTCTTCTTTCTCTCTAATTTGTGGGTTAGATTTAGAAGTGATTCTCTCTTGAGAATCCTTAGTGTGAGAGGGTGTAAACTTGAGTTTGGTTGGGGTGTAAGGCTTGAGTGTTTTCTCCCTAAATTGAGCACCATTGGAAGTTCTTTTACCTTGTAATTCATTTCTTGATATAGTGGATCGAAGTTCTTGTGTAGAGCTTCAACGGGGATGTAGGTAATTGCTAACCTCGGTAAATTCGTGTGTTTCTTGCATTTTCTTCTTTCTGGCATTTTATCGAATACTTGGTGCATTCATTTTTTGATTTATTGTGTGATTCTTGGCGAATCTAAGATCAAGTAGGTGTTGTCCAATTCGCAACAGTGGTATCAGAGTATAGGTTCTTGAGTTATAGCTTGATCTAATACCAGAAAAGTACTTTCTTGAAAAAAATAGTGATGGGTTCAGCCAAGTTCAAGTTGGAATGCTTCAATGGAAAGGGGGATTTTCTTCTATGAAAGGAGAAACTAAAGCAAGTCTTGGTGCAATAGAGGGTTGCAAGAGTAGTTAAAGACCCGACTAAATGGCCTGAAGATTTTAAGAAAAAAGATCGATGAAATTGAAGAAATGAACGCC
Organism: Ulmus americana; assembly: GCA_010015005.3. Classification (NCBI taxonomy): domain Eukaryota; kingdom Viridiplantae; phylum Streptophyta; class Magnoliopsida; order Rosales; family Ulmaceae; genus Ulmus; species Ulmus americana. The sequence goes on from WUAT03054228.1 coordinate 12,888, forward strand.
CTTGCCTACAACACTATCTACCTTTATCTCTCTGATATAGTTCTTAGACAAGTTACAGGTATTACCACTCCACTTGGCTTATGGAAGAAACTTGATGAACTTTATGTTGTTAAGAATTTACCCAACAAAATATATCTTCTCAAAAGGTTTTTTGGTTTCAAGATGGATTAACAAGATAATAATGGCTTTGATGAGCAATGGTGAAAAGTTCACAGATGAACATATTGCTGTCATTCTTCTTAATGCTCTTCCGGATTCCTATAGCAATTTAAAGGATGCTATGGAATATGGAAGAGATACTTTAACTTCCAAAATTATTATAAATTCTTTGAGATCTAAGGAGTTAGACTTAAAGATGAAAGGAAAGGTTTCTACCAATGGAGAATGGCTCATTGTTAGAGGAAGACCTACTATATACCAAGAAGAATCAAAAGGGTGGTAAAAGAGGGAAAAGCCATAATAGGGGCAGATCTCACTCTAAGGGCAGAAATGACTCTAAAGCATGTTTTTATTGTCTCAAAGGAGGATATTTCATCAAGGATTGTCTCAAGAGAATCAGAGATGAGAAGAACAACCCGAAGAATTCTGATTTGGACAATGGAGAAGCCGTTATTGTTGCCAATAACACCAACATGGGTGAAGTGCTTGCTGTTTCTACTCAAGAATACAAGCAAGAATGGATTCTTGACTTGAGGTGTACTTTCCATATGTGTTCTAT
>WUAT03054448.1:0-13600 GCA_010015005.3 Ulmus americana
GTGATAAAAAATAACATAACAAAAACTAAATACATAAAAAACTAATTACACTTAACATACAACTAATAAATTAAATATATATATATATATATATATATATATAGATCATCTTCTTCTTCAATTGTTTCAACTTCAGCCCACTACTATCTATGCGGCTGACCATCCATACTACTGGTAATCACAAAAATAACCTGAAAAATCAAGAAATTTTGATAGATTTTCACCAAAAAAATCCATAATTCTTTACCCAAAAACTTGAGAAAAGAAATTCAGACCAAATCACAGATTTTTCAAATAATTACAACAGTGACACTAGACCAAATCAGGTTTTTCATGATAATCACAACAGTAACAACATACCAATTCCTCAAAAGCTGGGATCTTGGTATACTTTTTAGATTTTCCAAACCAAATTACACTGGGATTAGATAAATTCCTTACCTCTATGGCTTATTTTCATCACGTTTATTCCTATTCCGTGCTAGTTCACAAGCTCCGATTAGGCTTTCCAACGGTGAAGTTGAAGACACGATCTTTGGATTGAGGGGTCGAAGGGTGATCCTGGATTAGGGTTGTGGTTGTGCAAGTGATGGAGATTGGCTTGGCGGCGAAGCGAGTAGAGGTGAGAGGGACGAAGGAGAAGGGTTTGGAGATTTGGGTTTTAGGGAGGTGGGTCGCAAGGGAGGTGTTTCGCAGGTCATTATTGCGCCGGTTCGCCGAAGAAGATGGAGGTGCTGATGATAATGGATGGGAAAGGGCCTGGAAGTGACGAAGAAAAAGGTATGAATTCTAAAGTGTTTTAATTATTTAAATAATTTTTTAATTTCTAAATTAAATTCTTATTGTAGATGAGGGTAAATCGACATTTCACCAGTCTAGAGGTACCATAATGAAATTTATCAAATATGAAGGGTACTCTTTTATATTTCTGAAAACTGAAAGTCTTTTATATAATTTTGACTATATAAAGGGTACCAAAATGAAATTTTCCCAAAAAAAGCCCTTATGTCCATTATACTTTCCTCGTGCCAAAACTGTTATAGCAATGCCTAAACATCGCGTTTCTTGAATGTTGTGAAAGAGTGTGGACCAAGTTGGTCATTGGACAAGTACCAATAGGTCCAGCAGCTACCTTTCAACAACACGTGCCAGACTACCATTCACTCAATCACCAAAATCTCTCTCTCTCTCTCTCTCTCTCTCTCTATATATATATATCATCAAAAATATATTTAAAAAAGAAAAAAAATCATTTTAGAATAATATATAGTTTAACAAAGCAAATCATAATTCAAAAAAAAAAAAAGAATAAATCATAATTGACCATTAAAATAAATATAAATAAAATAAATTGAGACAAAATAAAGAAATAATTCTTTTACACGGGGATCAAAACAAGTCGAAATTAGTGTTATAGACGGTCCTGTCCAGGATGAGAAACAAAATTTGTGGAATTTATTTTTTAAAAAAACGGGATTCTACATATATAAACTAGAAAAATAACAATTAATAAAAAAAGAGAGTAGGTGATGCGTGTGGATAGTACAATGATTAAAATGATTTTTTTTAAATTTATTTTATCATATTACATTTATCTCTCACGTAATATTTTTAAAGAAAATATTTGGAGAGAAATTATCTTAACTAATAGTTTGTTTTTATAAATTTTAATATCGATAAGTTTATTACTACGATGAAAATAAATAAATTTAATAGAATTTATGTTATTAATTGAGACAATTTCTCTTCGAATATTCTTACCAACATACTACTTACAAGATATGTACGAAATTACAGATAAAATGACTTTTTTTTTAACTAAAATGATAAAAATTCACATTTTATATCGTCAACAAAATTGTAATTCAAAAAATTTAGAACTAGACTACTTTTATTTTATTGGTGAAATAGACTTCTTAAGGCCGTATAAGTTGGGAATCGTTTGCATAATACTTTTTTTTTATTTTTTTATTTTTACTTTATTTACATATAACACTTAAATAAAAAGACATTTTCCTTTCAAAAAGAATATAATTTCAGCCACTTAAATAAAAAGACATTTTCCTTTCAAAAAGAATATAATTTCAGCCTTTTTTAATTTAAAATTAGACTTTTTTATTGGTTTAGATTTTATAACATTCTAAACTGAACATGGACACTTTAAACGTGATATTTTAAATAAAATTTTTATTTAATTTAGAATATTTTAAATAGAATTTTTATAATAATAATATAGTATACAAAATTTAATAATAATATGATATAAAGAAATAATATTTTATTAAAAAAATATTGGAGAGCGAAACTCGCTCATGTGAAATTACTATTACGAGATGGGAATTTTTTTTTGATAAATCACAAATCAAACTGCCACAATTTTTAAAATATTTGATTAGTGATTCTAAATCAAACAGCCCTTATATGAGGATTAAATTGATAAAAGCTTAGAACTTTAAGTGCTTGTTTGGTTGGTTAATAAATGATGACCATGTGAGTATTTGGAATACTCTTCATGTTTGGTTTGACTTTTTACTTAAAAAAACCCATAAAAACCTTCTTGTGATAGTGCCTAAATATGTGGATCCCACTTTTTAATTCCTTTATTTTTTAATAAAATATGTTTAAACATAGCCACTTTTTTTTATAAAATATAAATTTTTATATTATTTTATTATTAAATTAGGTAAATCAAACTATTTTTTTACAAAAATTTTGTTTAAAATATTCAAACCAAACAAAAGTCACGGTTAAAGTGTCATGTTGGTCCTTAAAAATATATATATAAATATAAATAAAAAGCTTTTAAAAAAATAGAAATAAAAATTAATTAAACTGGTATTTACCGGTATAGGTAGAATAAAACAAGCTCCAAATCCAAGTGGCTTCAATACAAAGAGCATTTGTTGGTATGTATGTATAAACACGGCGACGACCGTTCGTTAAAAGTTCCTTTAGAGAAGAAAATAAGAACACGATTGAAATTTCGTCGAACACTTGGGCTGCACTACGATTCTCCATCTCTATGATCATCACTTCCATGGAAGAACCCTTAAAGGAAGAAACCCCACGAGTCCTGAAGGTCCTAGAAGCTCTCAAACAAGCTTCCCACGAGCTACGAGCTCACCCGAGTCCCGACTCGGACGATTCCAACTCGTCCGCCATTAACGCTCTTCTCGAGCTCGAAACCGAGTCGGATAATATCCTCTCCAAAGACCCATCTCTCTCCGCACTTTCTCAACACCTTGCAAGCCTGAAGAGCCTGGTCGAAACGTTCCAAAAATCTCGAGGCCGCCGTGGAATTAGCTCCTTCCTCGCTCGCCGGGTTTCGACTCACTCGATTTCTCGGGTTGCAGGTTCGATTGGGGACGAAATCCAGGCGTGGATCGATCGGGAAAGTGTGGACAGTTTGTGCAGAGCTCTGCGAGACCCGGCGAACAATGAGGAGGAGTTGATCAAGCTTCTGACTCAGTTTGAGGATCGAGTTTTAGAAGGGTTTGACCGTGAGCTTCAAGATCTTGTTTTGAAATCGAAAGTGTTTTCCTTTCTCGAATCGATTCTCTGCGACAACAATTGCTCGAAACAGATTAGAGAACAATCTGCCTTCGCTGTAGCGGCTTTGATCCAATTCAACAAGGATGTTTTCTCCGGTCAGGTTCTGATGGGGCAAACGATTCGAGCCTTGATCACAATGTCCTCCACCTATTCGATAAAAGTCCTCTGTCTACTGATCAGATGGATCAAATCCCCACTCGTGGATGAGATCCAATCAAACGGAGAAATACCCAAGATCATAAGTCTCTTGAACAACCCAGACCCGCAAATGCGAGTAGTAGCCTTCGATTGTGTGCTGGAAATTGGCTACTTCGGGCGAAAGGAAGCCATTGACGCTATGCTCGAGCAGGGTCTGATAAAGAAGCTTCTGGAGTTGCAGAGGTCGGAGTTGGGCGGAGATTTGATCGATTTGGGAATTTGTGAGAGTAACGATAACGAGGATAGAGAAATCACAGTTGGTGGTGTTCAGGAGCAGAGAAGAGAAAGTAGAGAGAAGATTTTCCTGGAAAATCATCCATTTGCTAGCTGCGTGGCTAGATTTGCTGTGCAATTAGAGGTAGGAGAAGGGCTTAGAAAGAGGGAGAAGAGAGCATTTAAGCAGCAAATATTGGCGAGAGTTAGAGAAGCCTCTGTTTCTGATGCTGAAGCTGCCACCATTCTTGCTGAGGTTTTGTGGGGTTCTTCACCTTAGAAATTGGCAGAAAATTTGGATTAAAACGTGGAAGGGATAGAAAAATGTGAATTGGATTTGTTGATGTGATTATTAGTTTCTTGTTCTTGGTTTGTGTATATGTAGATAGAGTTGTAAATAATTTGTTATAAGATTGTGAAAGAGTATTTATGAAAAGGCAGGTTATATTATTTTTTGTTCCAAAGAAGACGAAGCAAGATTTTTTCTTTTTCTTGAAAGGAGGAAGCAAGATTTCTTACAATTTTTCAATGTAATTATTTGCTACTTATTTTAAACTGTTTTGTTTAGGAATAACGTCGGTTTTTAATTAACTACAATAACAGATCCACACAACAAACTAGTTTTAAGATTGTAGGGTCCTTTATTACTATGATTTAAAAATTAAAAAAAAAAAAAAAAAGATAAAAGACTTTATTGTCCTCAAGAAGTACTTATTAACATGGATAATAATAAAATTTCTTTCATTTCGATTCTTATTAATGAAGTAAACAACTTATTTAACTCTCATTTTCATTTTGATTACCAACTAACGTCTATGTGTCTTGTGTAGAGGTGTCAATTCGTGTCAACAATTAGTGTTTGTGTTGATCATCTCAGGTTGAATATCTTTTACACCTAATCCAAACACGACTCGTGACATAAACGAGCTAGAAATGCTCGACACTAACCCAACATGCTTACTACACTGATTGACACGATATGACCTATTAATCCATATAGTAATGAGTCGCATGGGTTGTTCCGAGTTGACACAACTCGGTATGACCTGTGACCCTAAAATAACATATGATCTATATAACCCTAAATTGACCCTTGATTAGTTTAAATTATAAAATAAATAAATAACCATACCACAAAAACTCAATTCAATTGTGCAAAAAATTGAAACCAAAACCTACTCAAATCCAAAAAAAGTTCAAGAGTTTAATATCCTTGAAAGTCTAAATGTCTGACTAAGTCCAAGCATAATAAAACTTAAACATAAAGCATAAAGTAAACCAATCCAAGCCACATGCTCAAATACAAAAGTTCAAGAGTTAAATATACTAAATAAATTTAATAGTTCATCACACAAGTCAAAACACAATACTAAAACATAAAGGATAAAGGATAAAATAAATCAATGCAAACCACAAAACCTCGAAACAAGTTATTTTGTTGTCAAGATTTGGGTAAAATTATCTGAAATTAAACTATTTTGAGTAACTCAAAATAATACTAAAATTGTTTGTTCACCGATTTGTTCATTCAAACTCAATTGCTTAACATTTTGAGTAATTTTATCAACTCTTTTGTTGTTTCATAATCATTAGAATCTACACAAACAATAAGGTAAAAATCGATAAGTTTGAAGTTAAAAATATATGAAAATATGTTGTAGAGTTAAGTTGAATGACGCTTCCTCAATGGCATGATCATGATCATGATCACCGATAGCAACACTGCCAATAGAAGGATTATCCATCACTTGTCCGAAACCAACCATACATTAGAAGGAAACTATGTTCATTAACAAATATGGGTATATATAAAAAATGCTCACTAATAAATCATAAATCATCTATAAAAAATGGGCGAATACAAGTTATTTTCGTGTCAAGTTGACCCAGTTTGATCCAAAAAAATTTCGTGTCAAATATGTTGACTCAAATTGATCTGTAACCTAAAAACTCTCAATCCTAAACTACTTTTTTGTATTGTGTTCGAGTCATGTCATGACCCGAATTGCCACCATTCATATAGTTACCGTATTTTAAATGAGAGAAATATCACAAGTCTCTTTGGGGATCAGATTAAGTTGCTTTTGGCTTAGGGATTCTAGAAGGAACTGGGTGTTTGGTGAATGCCATTTGTGTTTGTTTATCAACTAACCACTAACCAACTAATTTATCAGCCTTCTTACTATTTGTAGGCACCGGCGGATCTAATTTATGATTATGACTAGTGGGGGCAAATGCTCCTCTTGAATTTGTTTTTTTTTTTTTTTCTTTTTTAAATTTACTTTCTTTTAGTATTTTATCCTCAAATTTTAAAATCTATACATTTTGCCCTCTTAAACAATTTCTTATAATACGCCATTCCTAAGTTTGATTCATGAATCCACAAGTGTATGTAAGTCCACTCATTTTTATTTTTGTTTATAAAATAAAAAAAATAAAGGTAGCACATCACATCAAAGTAGAAATAGAATAGAGATTTGGGATTTGGGTTTTGAAATCTTAGACTTTACCCTTCATAATTGAGATAATCTTTGATGTTGAGCTCCAGTCCATTTAGTTCCACCTATTTGTAGCTCTTTCATTAGACAGTAGACGACAGTGTGTGTGGGTCAAAGTCCATCACGAAATCATAGAATGGAATGGAATGGAATGCATGAAAAGAGATAAACACATGATCCAAAAAGTAGGATGTCACTACCCAACGATGTGCAAAACTCCACCCCTTTCTTTCTTTCACAAGACACTCTCACAAAAAGAAAATATTTCCACTTTTTGTTGTGCCATCGTGCATCCGTCACGAAACGCTCAACAGACCAGGCCACTTATCACATACATAATATGATTAATGTGTTGACACAGAAAAAATTTAACACAACTTGATAGGCTTATAAAGTACTTAACTAATAGTTAATTATAACTAGCGTCTAGTGTGTGGTAAAAATAGAAAAATATTTTACACACCCCAATACACGTTCATCGTTATTTTGATGAATAACATTTTCTAGCTTTTGACTTTTTACTTAAAAAAAAAAAAGGGTCATCATTAGCGCCATAATTAAGCATAGGAGGAATGGTATGGAAATTTCTTCAATTTACTAAAACAGTTCAAGTTCAAGTTCAAGTCATTCCACATGTTATCTACTATTGCTAAACTTTCTCTAATATAATGGCTGAATTGCCAATCACTTCTAATATAACAAATTATGAAAAATGGAAAATAAGATTCATTACCAGCATGGGTTTTTCCAGAAATTGAACCAGAAGGGTTCATAATCCACTATAAACCAGTAAGGTGCTAAACTAGTTTAAGTCACTTGAAAGAGGTAGGGGACCAAGTCCACAATTAGTAGTGCAATAAATTGGAAGCATGGTAGTGAGTAAATGCCAGTGCCAACCTTATAACATATCAAAGCACAACTAACAAAAACTTGGGTAAAAGTATTAGCATACCTTACTACTTAACAGAACACAAATTGCAGAAAAAACAAAACATTATTAAGCTCAAAAAACATTGATTACCTCATTTGTTTATTCGGATTAACTGTCCCTTAACTGTAAACATATAATCTCCATGATTCACTGTACATTTATTGCCTCACTAGGATACAAAACCTCTGCCTGAAAAAATGGCTGACCAGATGCTGCTTGATCGGAATTGATTTGTTCGAAAGAAACTCAACCACACTTCCTTCATAGACATCTTAAAAGGAAGCAAGATTGCTTCTCTCTTCTCCAAAAAAGATATCCAAGTACCAAAATAGAAACAGAACCTCATCCGCTCTCCAGTGCTTCCTGACTTGAGCTTTCGATCCCTTTCCTTCGTGAAAGAGCCTTGAACATTGTATAAGCTGCAATTAGAGCAATTTGCAAATTCTCAGAACTGCTAGTTTTTACGCAAATCTTCCCCATCTTGTGACTATTTAGATTGGCATTAACTGACAGTCTCAAGTTTCGGTTCACACGAAACTCTGACTGTAAATTTCCACCCAAGACCATCTCTTTGTTAAAAGAGAGGAGAGTCATTGTCAAGCTGACCATGTCGTTTCTAACAGGGTAGTCTCTTCCCCTTAAAATAGCTTCAATACTCCCACCATATGCTACTTGTCCCGCACCCCCCATTCTGCCAGCATTTACTAAAAATTTCAATCTTTTCCCCACCGATATGGAATCTTCAAGCTTGGCACCGAGATAATACTTGTTCCCAAAGGATGTCAAAGAAACACCACATTCAGGATTATTGTGCCACATGTGACTCAACTTTGTGTTGCTGTTAAGTGTGTAAATCAAATCTTTACCAGCGGACTGAACATCAAGACCAACAGAATAAGTATTTCTCCCAGAATCTGAATAAGCAGCAGCACACTCAGATTGAATACTAAAGTCCTGCTTGTCCTTACTTATCTGTCCTGCAACTGAGGCAATCAAATTTCGTTTGATTTCCATAGCTGATTCGACACTAATTCCATCGAAGCCAACATCGTGATCCCATCCTTGGGGATCAAGAACTGGTCTCACAAGCCACTGTTCACCCGTAAGTAGGCAGCGGTATCTGTGCACAGGGCAGCTCGAGTCAAAGCTTGAAGGAACTGCCATATCTGGCAGCAAAACATTCTCCGGAGATGCCTGCTGGCTATCATTATTATCGTCACTCGCCAAGCCTTCGACTTTAGAAAGCCTGTTCTCCCTCTGCCTACGATACTCTTCCTTCAACTGTTTCTTCAAATAAAGGGTCTCCCTGTAGTCTAGCTCATCAAGATATTCTTTTTTCTGGGATTTAGTCAGTCTCTCAAACTGAGATTTAGTCAGGATACGGATTGGAGGTAACTGATCATACTCATCTTCTTCCTCCACATCTGAGAGTGAGCTTTCATCAATTTCGCTGCCACCTTCACTTGAACTTGGTGCAGGTCGATGTCGTAGAAGAGATGAGAGAAGATGGGGAAGAGAAGGCAGCCGAGTAGAACTTACTGGCCCCAGTTCAACGCTCTTTTGTAATTTCAAGAGGATATTGACATCACTGAGAACTTTAGTGCAAATACATAATAGCAAAAATTGTGATATCCAAACCTGTCCATTTGGTAGAACCTTTTCCCCCATGGTATTTCTCTTGCACTGAGGATGGTTCTCAACTAAAAGCACTGGGTTCTCGAGTCTTGTGTCAGAAACTGCCTGGTGTATATGCTGCTGCACCAAATCTGTGCAGTGGTTCACGTATGATTCATAGTTGACAGGATACCCATCAGGTCCTTCCGGAAGAGCTGAGGAAGAATGAGTCATGACAAGGATGGTGTTGAACCAAATTGCAGAACCAAATACTTCAGTAATATGTTTTAGAAGCTGGTAGTCACTATAACCCATACCAAGGAGGTCTAGGCGTTCGAAGTATAAAACAATGTCAGGTGGGGATTTTCTTATGAACCTCTTCACAGAAAGCATAATCTTCTTATTTCTTTTAACGTTATTTGAAGACGCAGGCAAAAATCCAGGGGTATCAATAAAAGTTATTCTAATTCCATTAACAGTACCCACAACTTCTTGAATTCTATCAGTGGCAGGTCGGAATGCATCGGTTGTAGTTTTTGTTTGATCAAACACAGAATTGATTGTAGCACTCTTACCAACCCCTGTTTTCCCAAGCACAAGTATTCTTAGAGAGAAATCTAATTCAGACACACCAGCTGCCCCTCGTTGTGCCACCATACCTCTGGTTCGATCACTTCTGAGGTTAATTCTTTTCAAATCTCTTTCTTCCGCCCGTATCAAAGTTGCTAGGTGAATTCGATATAAAACCTTCGCCACAAGAAGATTGTTCTCTGGCAGCCCAAGCCATCGGAGAGTCTTCAAAAACGTGACCTGAAGTTCCTCAATCTTTATCAAAGGGTCAGCTTTTCTATTATTAGAATCATGACGAGATTCGTCAGAGTGATCAACTAAAGCCTGCTGCGTGGAGGGCTGGGGATGATTTTCAGGATTATCATCAGAAGGGGATGATGCATGGGAAACAGACGGTGCTACCAAACTCGTGGAGTGAGTTTCACCTAACAAAGAACATAATGATCATTATATCTCATAACATGCATCAATCAATTATATATATCTCCTTTCTAGTTTCCACCAGTCGCCCTACCACCCCCATTAAATGAATAACATTATAACATTATGTTTTTAGTGTTATAACTTTAGCAAAAATTACATTAGCTAAATAACCTCACACTACCATTAATCATCCCGCGCTACCATCTAATTTGCACTGCACTACTATCCCGCGCTACCATCACAACAATCCAACAAAAGATTAACAAAAAGAAAAAAAATCTTGCAAGAGCTTAACAGGTATTCATTCTACAGCCTAGTGCCTAGTGTGCCCTTGTTAGATTGAAGCTGAATCAGTATTTAAGCAAGTAAAGAAAGGTACCTTGTCTATCAAGTTCTTCACTGAGAGGTTCCTCATCGAAGAAACTGTCACTGCCTGACAATGGTCTAGATGAGACCAATGACTTGGACACTAGCTGAGAGAAAAACCAATTTCCAACACTCTTCATCTTTTTTCTCAAAAAATTCACAAATGAGCCTAATTCCTGAATTTTGAACAAAAAAAATAAAAAATGATCTTTAAATAACAACATGAAACAAAATGATAGAATTGCGAAGTTCTAATAGCTAAATATTTATCAAAAAAAAAAAAAAATCAAATTTTGCATAAAATAACACATGAAATTAAAAGTAATAATAATAAATTAAAAAAAAAAGAACTTACCTTGAATGTACCCAACAAAGAACAACTTCAAATTTCTAGTCCACGCTAAACAAGCATTAAATGCCAAAAACCCATCGGAAAAGAGAAAAATCAAATTAGAGTATCTACCAAAGCCCTAATCAGAGAAACCCCAAAAAAAAATCTGAAAATCCAATTCCAAAAACGGATCAAGATTCGAATTTCTACGGCTGAGAGGTCTGCGAAATTGGGTATCCGTACGGAGAATTCGAAGAGGGACAAAGGCTAGAGCTGAGAAAGACGAAGAAGAAGAAGAAGAAAAAAAGGATAAGCCGGAGAAAGAACCACTACAAAAATAAAAGAAAATAAAAATTAAAAAATAAAAATAGAAATTAGTTTTTATATTTGGGAGATTTTGCACCGTACACGCAAATTCTGAATAAAACAAGACTCGAAACTAAAAAATGACTTTGGGAGATAAGAATCCAGTGTAACTAAGATCACTATGCTCTTTCGTCTCTACAGTACCACGTGGAAAGCACTCAATTTATTAAGGTTTTAACCAATTAGCTATCAGGTTACTGTGGTTGTGGTTATAGCTGATAATTTAGCAGCTCCTGGCACGGTGAGACCGTGACATTGGTAAAGGGTGAAACGACATATCGTACGGCTGAACACGACACAATAATTTGCTAATGTTTTTGGTTGCATAGAATGTACCGCTGTGGGTTTCATAATATTAAGTCAAACAACCATAATTAGAACTTTTTTCTTTTTTTTAGTATTTTAATTATTTTCTTCGATCCTTGGCTAAAAAGATGTTTATGTATAATTGATTAATTATATGAAAATAATAAAATAATCAATAAAACTTTGTGTAATTCTTTTTAGGGTTAAGATCACCAAATGGACATTATAAGTAACAATTATCCAAAACAAAAAAATTTGTTCAATTTTTGATATAAATAAAGTGGTATGTTTTGTTCTTCTCATCAACAAATTTAATGGGATGAAATTCATCTCAATAGAAGATATGAATCGTTTTTAATAAAGATTTTTGTTTAACACGAGAATGATTGTAATATTAATTTTTAGCAATACACATGACATTTATACGTACTAGTTAGAGTTAATTTTAGTAACTATAAAAAATATGCATTATAAACTTTCTAATAAACTATTTTGTGTCAAATTCGGTCAATAATAAAAGGATTAAATAATGCAATATTGACAAACAAAAAAAATGAATTATTTCAGTACCAAATTGTCAATTGGAAAGAGATTGTTTATTTTATAAATTGTTATTTTTTATATTCTTTTTGAAGAAGTGTGAGTCAAAATTACCTAATTAAAATATCAAAATCATCACATAACTTAATAACATGCCTCAAATATCTACTTAAAAAAAATTTATGCCACTACTTGTAGATTTAGAAACTCTTCATGATGCTAATTTAGTCATACATTTATTATTTTTAAGTTACTAATGAGCTTGATATAAATTTTCAATAAAAATTAAATTTATAAGAAACAAACAATAAAACAAGAACTTGCAATTATCATTAGTCGACTTTAATTTTATCACTCAATGTATATTAAAGGCCTCTTAAATTCATAGGAGAGGCAACAAATTGCCTATGAAAAAATATTGCCCATGAGCAACAAACATGCTACAAGGAACATGAAACATGCTATAAAGAACGTGATTTTGTTAATTAATTTTTTAAAATTAATTATTAGATAGCGAAAATATTAAATTATGCTTATAAAATGCAATCGGTTTTATGAAGATTATTAATTATTAGAGTATTAATTTAGAAAAATTAGACTCCATAAACTATTCAATAAAAGTATAAATAGATACAATAACTAAACTACACCAACTCTCTAATTTTTTCCTTTTCCGTTTGGTGTTTAAAAAAATTTACATAAAAAATATGTTTAATTAATATTGGTTTCGTTCGTTCGTCTTTTTCAATACACAAATTCAACATTGAAAGCGAATGTTAAAAGACTAAAAAGATAAAAGTAGTTACCAACTCCTAAATTATAAGAAGCCAAAAATAAAGAAGAAAACTAGTGAAACAAATGTAGCACAAAAATCACTGTAGTTTGTATTGAGATTCATTAAACTAGGCAAAGTACATTTGTCCAATTTGGATACCCAAAAAAAAAAAATGCCCATTTTCTCAAGGAAATTCTTACCATTATAAATTATAATTTTCCTCAATGCAAGCTTTGCCTCAAAAATTCAGCATTTTATGTTGCAACTTTAGGTTAAACCAAAAAAAAAAAAAGAAAGAAAAAAAAGTTTCCCTCAATTCTCTTTCTCCCCAGTTACCAGTTTCTCACTTGCTTTGTAATATAGCATCTTCTGTACATAAAACATCATGTAAGCTTGAGCTGCCCTCACTATATTCTCGTTAACTCTAGTGATCCGAGCATCATCACACTTGTACCATTGGTTAGACAACCGTAGATAAGTCACATAATGGCCGGAATCTAGCTTACCTGTGTGAGTAACAACGGCGAACAGCTCGAACTTGGAGGACATCTCGTTCGAGGTGTCTGGCTCGTCTTCCCCGTCGAAGGGAAAGATCCGATTCCCAAATCGGCTTCTCAAGATGGATGATGAGAGATATGGTGCCATGTCCAAGGAGATGGGGAACTGCAAGTATCGGTCAACCTTTCTTGACATTTTTCGTACAGAAGAATGCTCGAATCTTTTGATGTGGAAGCAAGAGACCAGGGGGAGTTTTCGAATTGACATTTGTTTGAGTGATTCTTGCCTCACTTGACATTGTTGGCAGAAGAACTTTTGGTCAGAGCCTAACCGTTCGGGTCTTGTGAAACGGTCTAGGCATCCCATAAGGGTAGGTATTCTGCAGTTTTGCCCTGAACTTGTGCAATCTGCCTCGCCAT
>WUAT03054557.1:0-13598 GCA_010015005.3 Ulmus americana
TCCTGCCTCTTTGGTGTTTTGGAAGACTCAGCGCAGTACCCAGTCCCTAATCTTGACTGTTCTCACCCTGATGTTCTTGTTGTAATGTTGAAGTACTTTCTGTTGGTCGAATGAAGTGCGGAGATGAGCTTTGTCACGGAGTTCATCGATTGCATCATGGTTATGGTTGAGTAGCTCCTAGTTTGTCTCTCTGTTGAGCCACGTATACCTGGTAGATGGACTGCTGCATTCGATAGGTATAACTACCTCAGTGCCGTATGCGAGTGAGAATGGAGTTTCTCCTATGGAAGTATAGGCAGTGGTTTGGTAGGCCTAAAGCGCACTAGGTAGCTCGTATGCCCAAAGACCCTTTGATTTCTAGAGCCGCTTCTTGATGATCTTGATGACCATTTTGTTAGTCGACTTTGCTTGTCCATTGGCCTTTGGGTAGCTTGGGGTAGAGAATGATAGTTTGATTCCCCATTCCTTGTAGAAATCTTGGAAGTCAAATGAAATGAATTGGGACCCATTGTCGATCACAATCTCTTTGGGCACTCCGAAGTGACAGATAACATTCTTCCAGATGAAATTCTTCACTTCACAGTCACGGACTTGATGGTATGCCTTAGCCTCTGCCCATTTGGTGAAGTAGTTTGTGACCATAAGCATGAAGACGCATTGGCCAGGGGCTGTAGGAAGCTTCCCCAAGATGTACATTCCCCATTTCATGAAAGGCCATGGAGATAGGATGGGCTTAAGTTGCTCAGGAGGGAGGTGAGATACCTCAGCGAAGCATTAGCAGCTATCACAATGTTTGACATGGTTGGTTGAATTCGAGCGCATGGTTGGCCAGTAGTAGCCTGCGATGAGTGCACGATTAGCAAGGCTGCGTCCCCCAGCGTGGTTTCTGAATTCTCCTTGGTGGAGTTTTGATAAGATATGGCTTGCCTCAATTGGAGTAACACATTTGAGGTAGGGTCTTGAGAAAGACCTCTTTAGAAGGTTGCCATCGTGGATAGTGAACCTTGTAGCCTTAGTCTGGAGGCATCGTGCTTCATTCATGTCTTCTGGAAGCTCATCGCTGGTCAAGTAGCATATGATTGGAGTCATCCATGAGTCAGATATGTCTATAGTGGTGATTTCTGCTGGTGGATCTTTCCATACAACGATCCATTGGAGATAAATGAGTGGAATGGATTGAGATTTAGTTGCGGGAATGGATGAGCCTAGATTGGCTAAGGCATCTGCATGGATGTTCTCGAGTCTGGGTATCTAAACAATGTTAAATTCTTTGAAGGTAGATTGCAAAGTCTTCGCATGGTCTAGGTAGGAAGCCACCTTTAGATCTCTGGCTTGGTAGGTTCAAAGGAGTTGGTTAACCACCAACTGAGAATCAGAACGAATATCAATTTTCTTGATCCCTATGTCTTTGGCAAGGATGAGTCCGGCTTTGAGTGCCTTATATTTAGCCTCGTTATTTGTAGCAAGAAGCCATAGCGTATAGCTTGTTGGATTAGGTCCCCTTCGGGTGAGATTAGGACTAGACCAATGTAGGATCTGTTAACGTTGGCTGAACTGTCAACCAAAAGTGTCCATTTGGAATTAGAGCGCTCTATGAGATTGAGTAGCTCCTTGTCGGCCTGCGGAATAACATTTGGAACAAAGTCCGTAATAAAGTGAGCCAACACTTGCGACTTGAGAGCAGTGCGCAGTTGGAAAGTGATATCATATTCACTCAATTCTATAGTCCATTTTGTGAGCCTTCTGGAGAGTTCTGGTTTGTGCAGTATGGTCTTCAATGGGTAGGTTGGGAGCACAGTAATTGGGTGGCATTGGAAGTATGACTGCAGTTTGCTAGTTGCAGTGATAAGAGCGAGTTCGTGCTTCTCCAGTTGGGTATAGCGAGTCTCAGTGTTGAGCAGTGACTTGCTAACATAGTAGGCCGAGATTTGCTTGCCATCTTCCTCTCAGATGAGTATTGCACTTACTGCTACTTTGGAGACTGCTACGTAGATGAACAGTTGCTCTCCATCCTTTTGGTTTGGAAAGGAGTGGAGAAGAAGTCAGATATTTCTTGAGGTCTTGGAGAGCTTGCTCGTAGGCTTGTGTCCACTCAAAGTCTTTAGACTTGCGTAGAGTGCTGAAGAAAAGGTGACACTTCTCTGAGGAGCTTGAGATGAAGCGGGAGAGTGCAACCACATGACCATGTAAGCTTTGGAGATCTTGTATTTAGGTGGGAGATGGAATGTTCATTACAGACTGGATCTAGTCTAGGTTGGCTTCGATGCCACATTGTGTGACCATAAAGCCTAGAAACTTGCCGAATGCTGCACCGAATGAGCACTTGGTGGGGTTAAGTTTCATGTTGTACTTCTGGAGTACCTCAAATGCTTG
Organism: Ulmus americana; assembly: GCA_010015005.3. Lineage (NCBI taxonomy): Eukaryota > Viridiplantae > Streptophyta > Magnoliopsida > Rosales > Ulmaceae > Ulmus > Ulmus americana. The sequence goes on from WUAT03054557.1 coordinate 2,374, forward strand.
GTGTAAGTGATCAAGGTGCTGGTCGGCATTGAGAGACTTGACAAGCATGTCATCTATGTAGACCTCCATAGTGTCTCCAAGGTAGTCTGCAAACATCTTGTTAACCAGCCTTTGGTAGGTCGCACTGGCGTTCTTCAAAGCAAAAGGTATGACCTTGTAACAAAAGATGCCCCTCTCGGTGATGATGGTTGTCTTCTCCTAGTCATCTGGGTGCATTAGGATCTGATTGTAGCCTGAGAAGGCATCAATGAAGCTTAGCAGTTCGTGACCAACAGTAGCATCCACCAACATGTCTATCTATGGGAGCGGGAAAAAGTCCTTGGGACAAGCTTTCTTAACGTCTGTGAAATTGATGTAAACTCTCCACTTACCATTTTTATTTCACACGACAACAACATTGGCTAACCAGTCGAGATACTGCACCTTGCAGACTAATCCTTTGTCAAGTAGCTTTTGTACCTCTTCATTGATGACCTTATTGCGCTCTGGAGCAAACGTGCATCGCTTTTGTTTGATTGGAGGATGGTCGGGGTCGACCTGGAGATTGTGTATTGCTACATTCGAACTAATTCTGGTCATGTCTTTGTGAGACCAAGCAAAGCAGTCGTAACACTGTTTAATGAACTCAATGAGTGCAAAGAGTAATTCGAAGCTAAGGCGTGCTCCAATCTGGACCTTGTGATCAAGGAAGTTAGGATGAATGCAGACATCATCAGGCTCATCTATCCCTTACTAATTGGGATCTGTGTGCTCAGCCGAGATAGACTGTAGTTGCTATAAGGTGGATGGCTTGGCCTCAAGGTGTTGTGGTAGCTGTCGCACGACATACCTTGCTCTCCTCGAATCTCTTTCACACCCCATGTGGTGGGGAATCAGATAACCTAATCGAATGTGGAGGGAACAGCCCTCATCTCATGAATCCATGGTCTACCAAGAATGACATTATAGGATGAAGGACTATCAAGCACGATGAAAGTGATATGGAGGTTAACTCCAACTACATAGATCGGGAGGGTAATGTCCCCCAATGTAAACTTCTGTTCACCACTGAATCCAATGAGGACCGTGGAATGACAATGGATATGGGACTCATCAATATTCATCTCCCTCATGGCATTAAGGAAAATGACATTTGTGGATGAGCCATTGTCGACTCGAATCCTCTTTATTTTGTAGTTGGCTATGAGCAAGGACATGACTAAAGCGTCGTGGTGAGAAGTGATGAGGGTAGAGTCCTCATTGTCAATGAAAGAGAGCATAAGATTGGAAACTGCACTTGGCGGAGTAGGAGAGATGCTGGTCTCTGTGTTAACTGTAGCACGTACATGTCGCATAGCAGCTGAGTATGTGATGACATTCATAATTCTCTCAAGAATGGGCTCTGTAGGCTGGTCATCGTTGCATGTGTTGCACTGAGCGAGTGTGTTCTTACCCTTGTCTGAGAGCAAGTCTTGGAGATGCCCCTTATTTAAGAGGTCGGTGACCTCAACGTGCAAAGCTATGCAATCAGGAGTTGAATGGTCATGATCTCCATGAAACTTGAAGTACTTGGTAGTGTCCTGCTTGAAATTTGGATTGTTATTCTTCTGGGGCCATCTGACCATGTTTCCCACGTTCTTCATTATAGCCACGCACTCGAATGGCTCTACGTTGAGGTTATATTCAGGAATCTGGGCGCGATCTCCTTGTGAGGATAAGCTCTCATTCGATTGCATGGGTGGCCCATCAAGCAGAAGTCATTGGTCGTGTGTGGGTCTGCGACGCGGAGCGGCATAATATGGCTCAGTCGAGCATGATGTAAAGCCTGATGTAGGTCGCTTGTCAGGTCCTTGGAAGGGTCGCTTGGGATGCCTATCCTCATAATGTGAATCATAGGATGAAAAGCGACGAACGCGATGGAGCTCGTCCTCTTCCTATCTTATCTCAGTCCATGCACGGGCTAAGACATCTTTCATGGTGGAACAGTTGAACTTGGTCAAGTCCTTGTAGAGCTCCCCATTAGGGAGGAGTCCCTTACGGAAAGCGTTGGCTGCAGTCTCTTTGTTGCAGAATGAGATGGAGACTTTTTCTTTGTTGAAGCATCCCACGTAGTTGTGTAGTGACTCTGTAGGTCACTGCTGGATGCGGTAGAGATTTCCAAACAGCTTCTCTAGCTTTTTGTTACTTGCAAACCGCGCCATAAAGGTGTCCGTGAGCCGGGCAAAGGAAGATATCGAGTTATTAGGAAGGTTCTTGTATCACTAGAGGGCTGGACCTTAGAGGCTGGAGCCAAAACTATTGCACATACATGCCTCACGTTGCTCCCGTGGTATGGCGGCCGTGAACATGCGCTGTTTGTAGGACACGATATGATCTATGGGATCAATCATGCCATCAAGCAACTTCATATTTGGAAAAGAGAACTTTTTGGACATCTCAACCAGGGTGATGGGGTCTATGAATGGTGAGCCCGCGTAGCTATGTGGAAGACTCTTTTTGAGAGGAGTTGGGACCCCAGTGATCCTTTGAATCATGGCCTCCATTTCAATGAATCTTTTGGCCATTACTTGTTTTAGTGGGGTGTTAGGTGAAGAAAGGAAATCTGAGCCAGTTGTGGGTAGGGGTGTGGCTCTTGTCCCTGATGATATATGTAGAGGCTAATTAATAGTTAAGATAGGAGGTACTGGTTGGCATGTTGGACCAGTCATCATTGGGAGAGTAGTGTAGACTGGAGCGCGGAGATCATTCCTTGGTGCAGACCCAAGAATAGGTAGGATGGCTGACTATAGATTTTGGTAAGGTGTAGCATTTAGTGCATTCAGCCCGGCGGACATGGAATGTAGTAGGGTGCTGTCGACCGTGGAACTAGTGATAAGTGATGGAGATTCAAAGGTGACTGGCGGGCTAATACTATGAATTGCTGGTGATCCACCTGAAAGTTATGATGAAGAGTTCTTGAGTTTGGGAGTCACCAGTAGCTGCATGTGAGTGATCGGGACTTGGAAATGTAGTTTTGGGCAAGGAGTAGTCTCCACAGCGGAGAGACATTCTAAGAGATTGTGATTCCCACAGCGTAGAGTCGCGTTCTTATCCTTAAGAGCCAATTACTTGTTGGTGTTCTCTTAGACTTGGGTAGTAGGCATGGCAATCTGGGCTGCGTAGTCTGGAACAGAGGGAAGAGTGTCCGAGTTCTCTACCAAGGCGAAAGGTCAGTTGTAGATGATATATTGCTGAGGCTCTATGGTGGGCGCCAAATTATAGGGGTTGAATTCTACAATTGAATATCTCATGGTATTTTGGAGCCACCAGCAACTTGTTTGACCTACAAGACAAAGAAATCAAATGGTGATCGTGAAGTCCTTGACACCCCGAGGGGGTGCCTCCCAAAGGAACTCCGACGGTTTAGTCGGTACGTAGAACATGAGGAGATATCAAGGAGATATCAAGAATATCATAGAACAAAGGAAAGTGTTACGTTGATTAGGAGTCTAAGGTATGGTGGTGGTAGTAGGAAAGGAAGGCTTGGTACTACAGCTGTGCATGAGGAATCCAAGAGTCAGGTGAGATCTCTTGGTAGGAAATTGGAGACGAAGAGTCTCAAGTGGGAATATGAGAGCTTGGAAGTCTGAGTGAGGAAAGAAAGAGCACCAGAGAGAGAGAAAAGAAGTGTTAAAGAACGAGAGAGCCCCCAAAGGTTGTGTCCCTTTGGGTACTTATAGGAAAGAGCAGACCAAGGGTCTCATAAAGGAGATTCTAGGGGACTGTTAGGCTTTGGATGAGGAGTTATAGTCTGATAGCCATAATAGAGCATTGATGGCCATGATGTGCTTTCAATATCATGTAACTCCCATGGGAAGTCACATGGCCAGATCTGGAGAGTCAAGAGAGCAGGTAGGCATTGACCATACCCATGGAGTGACCCACACAATACGATGTCCTGACTTATGAGTTGACCTGACCCGTAGGGTGTGACCTGCGATGTAAGGTGTGACCCGATTTGTAGGATGACCCAAGCCCATGAGGCAGAGTGTACTATAGAATGAGCTGACCCATAGACTGGGTTGACCAATAAAGTGAATAGCTCATAAGTGGGCCAACTTAATGAAAAAACCTTCCATGAGATGGGCCATAGATGATATTGAATACAAGCCATATAAGGATGTCAATGGGCTTTTAGTATAGGACCCAAGGTGGGCCTTAGGAACAAGTTTGTCACGTGATGGGCCATGAAAGTGAACCCTATCGTTAAATGACGTGACACGATGCCAACTATCCCATAAGAGGGGTAAAATAGTAAATACAAAATTTGGCCCAAACAGCTCTCGACTTCTTTTGGAGTCTTGGGAGATATATCTTTAGACAATGCAATTCTATGTTTCATAAGTTGTTAACCTTTTTTGGAATTTTGCATAGAATACTTCTCAAGTATTTTGTCAATGTACAAGGCTTAGGATAATGCTAGCATGCATCTTGTTCTTCCTATATTGGTAAATCCGAATTCCAAATGCATAGCTTGCTTATCCCAAGTCTTTCATCTAGAATTTTTTAGTCAACCAAACTTTGATCGATGTCAATAATTCTACATCATTCGCAATGATTAAAATATCATTAACATAAAGGATTAGGAAGACAACCTTTCCATATTTTATTTTACTATAGATATGTGGCTCATCCATAATTTGCTTGAGATCTAGAGGCTTGTTTAAGTCCATAAATGGATCTATGCAAGTTGCATACCCTATAATCTTGCCTCTTAGCAATGAATCCTTAAGGCTATACCATATAGATACTCTCTAATATTTGGACATTCAAGAATGTCGTATTCACGTTCATTTGCCAAATCTCGTAGTCAAGATATGTAGCTATGGACAAGAGGATTCTGATTGACTCAAGCATAGCCATTGGAGAGAAGGTTTCCTCATGTGGTGAAAATAGAGCACACAATTGCAGAACTGAGATGATATTGGAGAGAAATCAACCAAGAAAAACACCCATAATCAAATAGATGAAAGGGAAAAATAAAAAACACAAACGTTTTCCTTGGTTGGCCCAATAATAGCCTACGTCCAACCATGTGGTCCACTATGTTCTTCAAAATGGAGATTACAAGTTTGATACAACCATGTGGTCCACTATGTTCTTCAAAAACTCTCCATTTTTGTTTGATAGAATAGTATTCTAGTGTGTTCATATCTCTCCCAAAATCCCCCAAAATAAATAGAAAAGGCTAGCCCAAAAAAAGATATTACAAAACAGGAGAAAAACTAAAAATGACCCATGGTCTGTTCCTACGCACACTGTGGTCCAGCTCTTCAACGCTGTGGTGCCAAGCTTTCTGCCACACACCCTATCTAGACAGGGCCTCCTGCACCATGGCATGCAATACTTGTATTGTGGCACTATTGTCTCTGTACCATAGGCATTTTAAAGCATTGATATAAGCCACAATGGTCATCACTAGTGTTGCGGTGCCCTACTACCTAACCCTCCTTTTTCTTCTTGTTTTAGCATCTCAAATTTGTCCAACATTTCCATTCAACTATAAAGAAATCCTCACAAATCTCCACCTTGGCTCATAGTTGAAAAGTAAAGAAAGAAATACGTAATAGAAGGCCACCATCAATCATTGCACCTAAGTAGAAAATGACGCAACACTTGTCAAGTCCAAACAATATTGACTTGACACTGGTCATGGACTTAGTTACCATATCTGCTGGATTATCATCTGTGTGAATCTTCTCCACCGACACTATAACTCGAGAGACTAGATCTCGGATGAAGTAAAGCTTGATGTCAATGTGGTTTGTCCTCTCACAGAGCATTTGATTTTTGTTCGAACGTATTGAACTTTTATTATTGCAAAATACCTCCACCTTATCATGCACACGCAGTAACTCACTATCCAACCCCTTTAACCACATGGCTTCCTTGATACATTCCATGGTGGCTATATACTCGATCTTTGTGGTGGACAAAGCAACCACTAGTTGCAATTATGCTTTCCAGGTCACCGTGCACCCAAATAAAGTGAAAATGTAACCACTTAAGGACCTAATCTTATCCAACTCTTCTGCATAATCCGTATCAACATACCTCGTGCGTTTAGCACCATCAGCCTCTACTGTTTGTACAACCGACATCTGAAGCACATTTTATATACCAAAGTACCCACTTTACTGCTTCTCAATGCTCCTTACTGAGATTAGACATCAACCTACTCACAAGACTAGCTGAATAAGTAAGATCTGGCCTGGTACAAACCATTGCATAGATAAGGCTTCCAACGGCACTAGCATAGGGAATCCTCTCCATACTTTCCTTCTCCTTATCGATTTTAGGAGATATTTTAGTAGAGTTTGAAATGACCTGCATGCACAGTGTTTGAACTGCTTTGGACTCTGATATGGAAAACTTAGCCAACACCTTCCAAAGCTAACCACATTTAGAGAAAGAAAAACGTAACTTGTTTTCTATCCTGAATGATCTGTTTCCCCAAAATTTTCTTGTCTGGCCCTAAGTCCTTCATTTTGAATTCATTCCCCAATTACTGCTTGAGTTTTTTATTTTCCTTCTTGTCCTTGGATGATATCAACGTTTCATCAACATACAACAAGATAAATACCACCAAGACTTCACAACCAACTTGACATACATGAAACTATTATAGTCGCTTCTCAAAAACTTGTTTCTAGCCATTAACTCATCAAATCTTAGATACCACTACCTAGGAGATTGTTTCAAGCCATAAAGCAGCTTCTTAAGTAGGCATACCTTCCCTTCATCATCCTTCTTGAAAAATTGTTCTAGTTGTGCCATTAGGATCCTCTCCACAAGATTTCCATGAGGAAAAGTCTTCTTTACATCTATTTGTTCTAGCTTCAAATTAAATTGAGTCACAAAAGCTAGCAACACCCGAATGGAAGTGTGCTTCACCACTGGTGAGTAAATCTCATTCAAACCCACCCCTTCCCATTGAGTAAAGCCCTTAGCCACAAGCGTTGCTTTGTACCTTGGTTCTCCATCACCTCAATGCCTTCTTTCAGTTTGAAAACCCACTTGCACCCAACAATCTTTTGCTCTTTGGGTTTATCAACAAGTACCCATCTGTTGTTCTTGTCAAGTGAGTCCATATCTTCCTTCATTGCGTGAGCCCATTGTTTTTTTTTTTTTATCCTTGCCCATTGTTTCCTTCTAACTCCTTGGTTTTGAATCATCAAGATCCTTTGAAGTAAGGAATGCAAAGAATATGAAATCCGCATATCCATATCTCTCTAGTGCTTTTCAGGTTCTCCTTGTCTGGTCCCTTGCTAGTTGGTAACTCTCAAGGTTGTAACCTTGATCTTCTACCTCCAAAGAACCTACTCATTAGCCATGTCTTCAACTCTTGCCATACTAGTCACCTCAATAGGCTCCACCTCAAGCTCAACCCATTCTCTACCATAGTCTTGTCCCATGCCATCTTTCCTAGACCCCTTTTGAGTCACTTTTTCCCATTAGTACTCAATTTCTCTAACGACTACATCTTGGCTAATGAAACATTTGGAAGAACCACCTTTTTCACACCATAACTTGAACCCCTCTACACCTTCCATATAGCTAACAAACATGCACTTTTTGGCTCTAGCATCAAGCTTCCTTTGCTTTTGTGTGCATATGGAACATACCTAAATACCTGCAAGTTATTAAATTTAAGCGGATGACCTATCCACAACTCTTTTGGGTTTTGAAATCCACTACAAATGAGGGATACCTATTCACAATGTAGGCAGCCATGTTAACGATTTCATCCCAAAACCTCTTAGGCACACCACCATCAAGCAACACACATCGAACCATCTCCAAAAGTGTTCGATTCATCTTTTACGCCAAGCCATTTTGTTGTGGAGTATAAGGAATGTTGTTATGCATCATGAAACCTTTTATGTTCACAAAACTAATCGAACTCATTGTTAAGAAATTCCAACCCTTTCTCGGTCCTCAATTTCTTCATCTTCTTCTCACTTTGGACTTCAATCATCTTCTTCCATTCTTTCAAATTCTCAGCACATCGCTCTTGTTCTTAAGAATGTACACCCAAACCTTCTGAGAACAATCATCAGTAAATGAGATAAAGTACCATCCACTACCTAGTGAATCCTTTTGTGACAGCCCTCACAAGTCAGAATGGCCATACCCAAGTGTTTCCTTAGTGACATAAGATGACTTGCTAAACTTTACCCGAGTTGCCTTGCCATAGACACACTGCTCACAAAACTCAACCCACCAAGCTTCTCAGTCCCAAACAACCCTATTTTTTCAAGTTTAAGAAATCATCTCTCACTCACATGACCAAGCCGCTTATGCCATAGGCTTGCCAAAGAATTCTTGATCGGTTCTATCACTGTCACTTCCATACCAATTATGATACTCCCTTGAAGAAAGTAAATACTTTTATCCTTCACCCCCTTTATTACCACAAACGACCCCTTCGACACCTACAAGACATCCTTCTCACCCTTCCAACTAAAGCCATATAGGTCTAACATGCCAAGTGAGATAAGGTTCCTCTTTAGTTCGGGAACGTGCCTCGCATCCGATATAGTTCTCTTAATCCCATCATGAGTCTTGATCCTCACCAAACCAATGCCGATCACCTTGCATAGTTTATTGTTTCCCAATAGCCCTTGACCCCATTGATTTCCTTATAGTCCTCAAACCACCCTTCATTAAGAGTCATATCGAAAGAACGCCCGAAGTCCACGATCGAATAGTTATCCAAATGTTTAGTAGACACCACTAGAACATCTGAACTCTCATAGCTATCATCTTTTTAAACAATGGCTGTTGCACCACCATCTTGTTGCTTCACCTCCTTCTTCTTTTTTCGAGGAATCCTTCTTGATGTGTCACTCCTCATGGCATACAAAGCACCTAACCATCTTCTTACCACCCTAGGACTTGGACCTTGCCTTTTGCTTGCCCTTTGACTCCTTCTTACTCGGTCACTCTCTAACAATCAAGTGATCACTAGTATGGTTACCCAATTCACTTTTTTGTTTTTGCTCATTCGACTTGAGGGCACCAACAACATCCACCAAAGAGATAGTCTCCCTTACATGTTGCAAAATATCCACGAAGTGTTCATCAGAATTTGGTCAAGAGTGAAGTGACAACAAAGCCTTATCCTCATCCTCAAACTCGACCCCAATATTCTCCAATTCCATTACCAACCTGTTGAAGTCATCTATGTGGCTTCATAAATCTTTGCCCTCCATCATTTTCCATTTAAAGAACTTTGCCTTGAGATATAACCTATTTGACAAATTCTTGGTCATGTACAAAGATTCAAGCTTCAACCAAACCTCGGCCGCCAACTTCATCTTCAAAATCTCCCTTACCACCTTGTCACTAAGACTAAGAATCAAAGTGTTATGGTCTCTCTTGAGAACGCCCTACTTCTTCTCAGCATCCATAGACTTTGGGAGTTTGTGTTGGAAAAACGTGCGCAGCGGAATGGCAGATGTTTTTAAAAAAATTGCTTTAAATATAAAACAAATAAATCCAAAACTTAGGTTGCTAAGAACAATAAATTAAAAATAGATCAATACCTCTTGTAGTGCAGAATAACCTTAGGAAGAACCTCAACCAACTGGTCTTTTCTGCTATCCTCAAGCCACCAATCCAAATAGAGCGTGGCCTCACCTCCAATGGAAAACCAAGGAACACCAAGTAATTCTCATATCAAAACCCTCACTAGATCTAGAAGTCAGATGAAGACTGCTAGATCTCAAGTTTCTATCTGCCTCACTTGTCTCTCAAAAACCTTAAGAGAATATTTTCTCAGAGCGTATATTTTTTCTTTGTGTTTTCTTAATGAAATATCTTACATAAAGATATAATACATAAGGAAACCCTAATTCAGATCACATGTGATCAGTATTTTCCTATTTAATTAAATATTACCACAAAAGGAAAATATCTAATTAAATAAACTAATCAATCTGAATTAATTAAATTTAAATAAAATATCTTCTAACAAGATCTAAAGTTCAAAATTAAATATTAAAGGAGCAGATTGGAGGACGGGGTTGAGAACGGAGCTAGTAGCGGGGAAGTGCAGTGGGTCGAAGAACAGGGGGTGGCGAATAGATCGGTTTAAAGACCACCGATCGTGCCAGCAGCGAGCCAATGTGGAGAACGGCGCCCTCCGCGCACTCCCATGCCGGCCAATGCTAGCCCAGGCACAAATCGAAGGTTGCTCAAGGGAGTGGAGGTAATGCGGATCGTGGGTGAGTAAGGAGAAAAACATATCAGGATTTTGAACGGGCAAAGGCGAACAAAGGTGGATGGCGAACGGAGGTGGAAGGCAAAAGGAGCTGCAGTGAAACGGGTCTCCGGCGAAGGACTCGATCCAGATGGTTCGCGGGTGAGAATAGGGTGGTGGGTGAGATGGGCGGTAAACAACAAGTGAGAAAAGTGAGTGTTTGTAACAGTGAAATATAGAGTATTACAAATAGGGCAACCCAAATGCATCTGGTATTAAAAATACTAAATAGGGTATTTGTAATATTGAAACAAACAAGCGCTGAGTCAATTTAAGATTAGTTACCACTAAACACATCAATGTTTATGTTACTCAAGCAAAGACAAACTCTATAAACACCAATCAAACATTTTACACATATGTGCATAATACCATTTTTCTCATAGGCAGTTAAAAATGCAATCATACACACAAACATATACCACATTGAGCCAGTTCAAGAGTATTTATCATCAAACACATAAGTATTTATGTTACTTAAACAAAGACTAAATTGTATAAACTGTAAAACCCTAGAAAAGCCCTCTTAATTGCAAACCACAACCATATAATTTTATGAGCAATTATGTGTAATGTTATAACGGTTTATAAGGAAGTAAATTCGTTTACAAGATGTTCAGATAACGAATTTAAATACAAGGAAAACTATTATAGAATTGTATTTTAATTGCGTAATTAAATAAGAATTTATATTGCATAAATTACGCAATTTATTGATTGAATTAATTGTATGTAGAAATTAAATCAACAAATAGTTGAGCAAATAGAATCAAAACTTGAATCATTTCTATTGTGAAACCCCATAAAACCCCCCTTAATTGCAAACCACGACCATATAATTTTATGAGCAATTATGTGTAATGTTATAACAGTTTATAAGGAAGTAAATTTGTTTACAAGTTGTTCATATAACGAATTTAACTGCAAGGAAAACTTTTATAGA
>WUAT03054667.1:0-13598 GCA_010015005.3 Ulmus americana
CTCAAGTTCTATATAATATATAGTTTAGGACATGTAGTTTACTTACATATATTCAACAAATGAACATATTTAGGACATAATTTAATATCATGAAATAAAATCCTTTATTACTCAATCAAATTGTCGTTAATACATTAAATGTATCTAACCTAGGGCATAAAATCTAATTGTCAACTGATTGATTAGTTGAAGTGTAAGCTAGTCCCCCAGTGAATTTGGTCTTCTAAAAAACAAGCTTATTCATGTCAAAATCCAGCAACCCAACATTCTTGAACATGGCATCTTTAGGGTTTGCATGTACACCAAAAAACAAAACAAGTTAGTAAAATGAAATTTTGCAGAAAACAACCAATTAAATAGGTTAAATGACTCAAAAAGTACCTTGCAATATTCTTTCCAAACATCATCAGGACAAGTGGGCGTACTACTAGCAAAATCCCATCCAAAACCAATGTGGTTGAACAATTTCATAAATACGTTATAGTCAGCAGCCATCCTAAAGTACTTTGATTTAAGTTGACCCATAAGATATGTCTTATAACAAGTGCCAAACAACTTCTCAGCCATGAATTTCATGTATTTTTGTTTGGGGCTAACCCCGTGATTTTTTCTAACATGTTCCTCAAACAACACCAAATATGCATGAGTGGAAGTAGGTGTCTACAATGCATAGTCCTCAGCAATGTCATCTTGCTGATTTTTACGTGGCATTTAATGAAAAGTGATGAATATAGTTAACAAATATTCACAAGTAAGATAAATGATAGAAGTGGCTCAGGTATCCGGTAATCAGAAGTGACCAAAACAAACATGTATGTATTGGAGGTCCGAACACATTAACACTATAAATGTATTTATGAAATCACTACTTTTCAACATTAACATGTTGGACCAATCAACAATGAAATACATGCATGATAGCCCTACGAATTAACTAAATGATATGTCGTCATCGCTGCTAACCTTTCTCGGCTGAAAAAAATCAAAATCTGAAAACAAACCAGCACCAAACATAGCACAATAGCCAAGAAACAACCAACATATAATGAAAACAGTGAACAAACTGCCAAGCATAAGCCAAACCAAGTAGCAAATAGGCATCAAAGAAGTCAAACCACCCAACAAACCGGTAGAAAAGAAACTAAATCAGCCAACAAACAAGCAATCATAAGCCAATCCGAAACACACATGCAGCAAATAAGCAGATAATAGCTAAAAACCGGACTGAAAAACTCAACAGAACAAGCACAAAATATGTAGAAAGTAGGTTACAAACTAGGCTCAGGAAAAATAATTAATCAAAAGCATCAATCAAACATAAACATTGGAGGTCCAAATATATCTACAACAAGTGTATTTCAAAAGCCTTAATTCAATACATCAGAAATGTATTTAGACCAGTCAACAATGAAACAACAATTGATTGCACTTAAGATTGATTAAAACAAATGTCATCATTGCCTTGCACCTTTCCCATCCAAATCAACCAAAATCGCTTGCACATAAACAAATTCTAATCATATTCATATCTAGCAAAATATGGCATAAAGCAATTCGGGCATGGTAGACTTCAGACACCACACATAATTGGTCTGCAACTCACGTAAATACACTCATTAATCTCAAATACAATATGGACCCCAAATATCATATCATACATCATCCAAAATGCAGAGCAAACAACCAATAACCAAGCACAACAGATCAAACAGCCAGTAATCCATAACATCATAATTCCAGAAATCTCAGAAACAAAGTAACATTCAAAATGAATTGCTCAATATAAAATGTAATTCACAATGCTCAGAAACAACCAAGCTTATAAAATAGATAACACCATAGAAATGAGAAATCAGAATTTAACTTGTTTGACCTGATAGAAAAGGTTGACGATTTGGTGGTTCTTAACAGAGGACCAACAAAGACTGAGGCCTGAGTTTCGAAGCACCAATAGATTGTTTTCGTGTTGGAAAATAGCACACTTTTCGGCTAGAAAATAGCACACTTTCTGGCCTAAACTCTGCAACCTGGGAAACCTTCGGCAAGGAAAACGTTTAACCACACTAGGTGCCAATTTTCATAACTGGTATGATCAAATGAGAATAGATGAACACAAGGACCAATTCGGAAGAAGGGGCAAGTCAGAGAAGCAACAACAAAGCAACCCGCAAAGTGATTTGCTAATCAAGCAAATGAACATGCAAATCAAACTTCAAACCCACAAACGGAGCCAACCATACGAAGCACAAATCGCCAAATCGAACAGGATAATGAGGGAAGCAACTCAGATTGCCAACCCAAGTAACAAATGGCCAAACAAGGCGAATCAATACCAAAGCTCAGAGCAAAAGAGCGATTTGCACAGGGAGAAAGCAACCAAAGCACAATTTCTAGTGAAATCGGAAAACTCGCAAACAAATCAAAGGTCGTATCTCAACCTTGAAAACCCATCAAACCCAGAAACCGGCGACAACCAAATCGAACCTAAACACATCCAGTAAGCATAGATCGGAAGGAGATCAAAACCGATTTCAAGTGAAACTGAAAAAAACCAAAATAGATTCAAAGAACAAAATAGTAGAGACCAAAGGTTAGGGAAAGTACTAAATCAACCCAAAGCTCACCAAAATGGGTCCAACACACAATGAAGAAGCATGTGAACACAGAACATCGTCAGGATACAAGTATGGGCAAGAAGCGTGAAGAACCAACATAAATAAGAAGGCAAGAAACTGGCATCGCAGGGGTGAGCTAGGGTAACACCAAAAAACCAAGCAAATGAGTTTTTGGTTTTTTCACCCCAAAAAACCAAAGCCTGAAAAACTAGTTTTAGAAAACCGGTCCGAGCAAACTGGCCCAAAAAATAGGTTTTGGGTTTCTAAGTTTTTTAATAGTAAAAAATCGAGTTAAAAAACTCAGACAAACGGTCCCTCATTCTTTGAGGTCATTATCAAATTGGTCCCTGAACTTTGAAATCAACGTAATAAGTCTTTGAACTCATACTCTATAATTCCATTAGCTCTCGAATTCATACTTCGTAACTCCGTTAGCCCCAAACTAATTTTATTTGCACTAGTCTCCTAAAATTATTTTAATTTTATACATTCAAATTTTAAAAGTTAATTAAAAAAAAAAATCAACCCTAAGAGGGGGCAAAGTGCCAATTTTCATATATATTGAGGGTATTTGTGCCACTGAGTGTTGAAAAGGAACAATCCCCAGTTCCCACGGAACAATCCGATGAGGAAATTAGACTAACACAAACAAACAAAACAAAACAAACATCTCCGTTACACCTACTGCTTCTCTTTGGGCGTGGAAGAGAACAGGAACCATAATTAAGCGAAAATGGAAAATCCAGTTACGGCGAAAGAAAACGAAACTGAAAATGGAGCCAACGACGGATCAATTTGTGGGTACGACTCACTTCACCACCTCCTTATCCAAAATCTCAAACCCCATCTCTTCCAGGTCTCTTCCGCTAATCTTTTTTCTTCTATATTTCCATTTTACATATCAAATCAGTATTTCCTTAATCAATTAATTTTTATTTATTTTTTTGGTTAATTCGTTTTTGGGTTTTGAATCTTTGGCCTTAAAGTTAAACACTTTATGATCTCAAGTCAACGGGGCTCGGCTATCTGTTTGTTTTGTAAGAGTATATGAATGTTGAATTGGATTGTATATCTTGTTCAAAATCAATACTTTTGGTGCTAGCTTATATAAGATTTTTTTTTAACTTGTATCAAATTTTGTTTCTGGATTTCTCTGTAGTTGAAACTACCCAGTTCCATATATTTTGATCTATTAGAGTTTAATGGTCCAGTTTCTACGTTGCTTAGTTTTGGATCAACTTTGAGATAGGTGGTAGTCTCTGATTGTGTTTCTTGTTTACAACTTAAGCTTTTTGGGAATGTGGTGGACTAAAAATTTCCAATCAAAAAGTATAAATTTGTAACTGCCCTTAAGTGGAAGGGTCTCACGATTAATACAGACAAGTAAAATTATTTAATGTGTGATCTATGAACATGTTTATTTTGTAAATTACTTGCAATCACATTCAGGCAACAATCTTAATTAAATTAATTTTAGATATTTAAAGTGGTTCTTTTCTTCGCTGAAGTTAAATTTAGTAGCTGTTTTCCCCCTAATATTGGCAGTATTACTAATGCTTGCATAGATTATGTATTGTGGAGATTGGCCCACGTTGGGAATATACAAGCCATAAAAGCAATATATAAGACCTTAGCCTACTCCACTCATTGCCAATTGGTTTTGAGTTGGAACCGAGGAATTCTAAAGATGTATAGATATGTTGGGTAGTTTTCTAATCACATGTTTTGCTTTTTGCAGGAAGTAAGCCGCTTGCTTCTGGGACTCAATTGTGCAAGGGGACTTGAAACCATTGCTCTCACGGAATCTGCTAAATCTCTTTCTTCAAAACATGATTTTGATCTCCAAGTAGGCATTAACCTCGTCCAATCCATTTGTTTGGCTGATTCAGTATTTACCTTATTATTTTGTTTTTTGAGATAGGTTTTAAAGAGTTCGTTCAATTGAATTAATAGATGATCTGTTGGGCTATGAAACAAAATTATTATGTGATAATAAATTTGACTTTGTCCTAACTCATAGATGAACTTAGAAAATAATGGATGTTTAGAGAGTGATAAAAACATACGAGTCTGGTTTCTTTATCATTTTTTGTAATTGAATCATCCTATTCCTATCTATATAACATGTCTATCTCTTGTTTAAGGATTCCATGAGTGAAATGGGGAGTATTAGATTCTGTTCTGCCCAAGTCTTTGTTAACAGAAACTGGATGTTATATTGTACACACTATGACCTTGTATGATGTCCACTTTCCAGGACATCTTTATTGAAGATTTTTCCCCATAACCAGTTTTGAGATGAACTTTATGTGGCTACATCTTCTAGATATATCATTTTAAAGTCACACAGGTCAAATGACAAGAAGTCGCGCGGTTCAGAGGTTACAAGTTCTATGCTCTACAATTTAAGTAAATAGTTTTCGTGCAGTTCTTTAGGGGTATCGAAGCAGAATTGCACTAGGTCATTAGTTTTGGAATAAAAACTTGAAAATAATAATAATAAAGAAATAAATAAAATCTAATGCTATCAGATTCTTTAAGTTTAAATAAGAAAGTCTTATAAATTAATATTGTTATGTATTCTGAAGTGATCCAGAAAAGAGAAAAGTCCTCCCAGAATATTAGTTAATTTTCCCTCAAAAAGTTTCCATGCATGTAGTTACTGAGTGTAGATGGCCGAAGTTATTTCCTATTTGAATTTAATTAGTTAAACATAGTTTGAATGAATGAAGATATATATGTTTTGTTATTTCCTCCCTGAGCTTGCGCTTTTCATGGGGTCATTTGTTATAAAATAGATTGGAAATTTTATCTGGGATCCAAATGCAACTTGCAAGGTAATTGGAACAGTGAAATCCCCAAAAATTTTACTCTATGGACAGTCATTATGGCAGTGTAGTTTAGGTAATAGTATAATCTACTTTTATTAATTATTATTTTTAATTTGTAGACTTTGGTGTTCGGAGAAATTTAACACCTCAGCGTGGACTTCCATTAAATGTGTTTATTTAATGCACTCTATTATAGAAGATCATTTTTCCTTCCTTGTTTGGTATAAATCACTTAAAAATAAACTTTACTCATAAATAATATTAGGTGCGACTTAGCTGAAGTTCCCGACTTACAACAGCATCACTTGATTTACTTAATCTTTATCCTATAGAATTCCAACATTTTGTTTCTTTCTCCCCCTCTCTAGACATTTTGATGTTAGATTAATTTTATTTCTAATCCCAAACTCCACAATCTTTGTGCAGGATGGGCGGGATACAGTTTGGCCGCATGATTCACGTTCAGGATGGAGTTACTGTGTCACTATACCTTCCTGGGTTGTCCTTCCAAAATCAAGAGACTCAGATCCCGTAGTGGTACTCAAATTGAATGACTCTCCAGTGTTTATCTGTGCCAAGGGTTAGATGTTGTTTATATCATCTTTTGGGATTTGATTTAGTATATACGAAATTGATTTGCAAAATACGAGCGATGGGCTGTTTTTTTTACACTAATTCCTTTAGAAGGATCATTCATTACTATGGTAAATTCTTTGCATATAATTGATGGTTGCCAAAGTAGACTATTATATCTAAATTGCTAGGGGAATATATTGACCTGTCCAAGTTTTTTGGAATCACATTCATTCAAAACATAGGTAGTATAAAAAACAAGTAGAAGAGAAAAATTGAAGTTAATTCTGTAAATGATTGTGCTAATACATTTATTAGGATAATGATATATTCAGGGGACTTCAAAATTTATTTATTCTTACGCAACATGGTACTGAATTTCAGAGTACTAATAATTTCCATGAAATTGATGTGTTAAGATCTTCTTTAATTTGCTTGTTGCATCAGCTCTATGTTTTTGAATATATGTTGGTATGTCAAAATTGTTTTATGTTCTTTTAATGACATGTTGCTAAGCCTCTGTGTCCATGGTTTTGTCTGGTTTGAGATTTAACATTGCTAAACTTCTTCCAAAGAATTGAATTTGGTAGAAGCGAACTAGCATATTGCGATAATTAGATTTCAAGATAACTTGTCAAATTTATGTTGTCCTTTGTTGTTAGTAGCATTTACCAGATTTTTTCCCCATATTTTTTGTTAACATTCTCAAGGGACAGTTCTACAGGGTTAGTATTGGTGTTCAATCACCAGAAGGAATTACAACAACTCGTGGAGTATTAAGAAGATTCAATGATTTTTTGAAGTTATTTGCTGATGTAAGTTTTTCCTTTGCATTTTAATTAATAGGCTTTAGGTAGTTCATCCTTATTCACAACCTAGTTGTAATAGTTTTTCTTTCTCTTTAATTTTTTTTTATTTTTCAATGGGCTTATATAAGTCCTTTCTGATTTCATTTGATTTTGCAACTTTGTAAGGGCACTCTTTTATCTTGTTCTTATATCTTGTTGACTTTTCTTTACAGCTTAAAAAGGTGTTTCCTAAGAAAAATCTTCCACCAACTCCACCCAAGGGGCTTTTGCGAATGAAAACTCGGGCTCTGTTGGAAGAGGTAGGTAATGTGTCTTTTTATTCATTGTATTTGCATTAGCGGTGATTGTAGTTTGTAGGATCTTCCAATATTTCATTAATACTTGACAAAGTAATTCCTTACCGTTTACGATAGAATTATTTTCTCTGAGTCTTTTACCGCCTCAGTTATCTTGGTTCTAAAGAGTTTTCTTCTAATCACTTGTCATTTCATTAAACTAAACCTGACACTAGCTTGTTTAAAGAAAAGTTACAGGGGTATAATTTTCCCATGTTGAGTAAGTCTCTTAACAATTGGCAAACCCAACTCTTAGCTCTTCTTGATACTTCTTTAATTTTATTTCCTATAATTTAGTTTAAAAGAAAAAAGGGGACTGTAATTTTGATATGGGGAGGTTTGATGTTGAGCAGGGCATATTTTGTCCCACTTGACCAACACTTTAAAACTTTAATCACAAGTTTGAATCTGGTCATTTTGTTACTGAATGGAAAATCAGAAACTTTCACGATCTATTATTTTAAATACAATTGGAATTAGTCGTATTAATAGGGGTGATTCGAAATGTCACACATGGGCATGCGTGCATAAGTGATGCACATGTATGTTCATTGCTGGAATTCTAAAACTTTTTGTTTTGTTACAGAGAAGGTGCTCTCTGGAGGAGTGGATGACAAAGTTGTTGTCAGATATTGATATATCAAGGAGTGTTGGAGTGGCATCCTTTCTTGAACTTGAAGCTGCTGCTAGGTCTTGTATGTGACTTCCTACTCCATCAAGTGTATTTTAAAACCATTTTTTTTTTCCTACTAATGGAATCTAGTTGAATCTCAGTTTTTTTCATAAATTTCATTAGCATCTTCGTATTAATTTCCCTATGCCATACTCTTCAGCATTTCAAGATGTAACTCCACTGACTTCAGAAGCAAACTCACATGAATTGCCTACTCATTCAAGCTTACCTACTACTGTTGGTTGTTCATCAGTCACATCAGACTATGGAAGTGATACTGCCTATGAGATATCTGATCTGGGAACACCAAGGCTTGGAAGGGATGATAGTTCTGAAATTGGTATGGATGATTTGGCATTGGATGAGGATTTGACAGGTCCAATTGAAAAGCTTGTTAAGTATGGCATGTCCAATATTGATGAGGGACTCTTTATGGGACAGACTATTTTAGAGCAATTGGAAGGCCTTTCTCGGAATAAAGTGCATGCCAGAAATTTAAATAATGTTATTGGGAAGAATGTCTATAATGGAAATGTTTCTAAAAGTTCATTTCTGTCAGGTAACGGAATGGAGCTGTTTTCTGAAGCGGAAATCAATAAAGTAATTAATCATGCTCGAAAGCTCTCAAATGAGAGTGAAGGGAGTGATGTTAGTTCTTTAAGAGGTAGTGAGATGTCTAACTCTGGGATTCCAAATTCATCTGGTGATTGCTCTATTGACTTTCTTGGAGGTGCTGAAGGTTCAAGCAGCACAGAGATTCTTGGCAACTCAGAGTTGCATACTTCAGGCGGTTCCCAGATAATTCTTCCATTAGATCAGCGCCACAAAATGAATAGGGTTCTCGTGACAATGCAACGAAGACTAGTGACTGCAAAAACTGATATGGAGGATCTTATAGCAAGACTAAATCAAGAAATAGCTGTGAAAGATTACCTTGCGACGAAGGTACTTTAATTTAAAATGTCCACTGTTGAGCCAATTTATTTATGCTTCTAATTACATTTCTTACTCATATCTGGTATGTAGATGAAATGAACCAAGATCTCCTTGGATATTCTATTTAAATTATTGTTTATTTCTGAAAAGAGAGCTTTTCCACCAGGCTTCCATGGATCTGATTATTAACATTCTGCTGTCTCAATTATCTCTTGTGCTAGAACTAGTGAAGTTATACTCCCACAGTAATTAGTCTGCACTGACATTTTAGATACTTTATGGAAGGCCCTTGTTGGTTTTTGCCCTTTCTTTTAGTTACTTCCAGCTATAACAGAATATAGGAACAGCTAATCTCTATTTTTCTTTTAATGTGATCCATATTTCATCACAAACTAATGCCAAAGTACACTGTTAATTTGTTTACTAAATATGAGAAGGATGACTAGGGTTTTAACTTGACAGTGTTATTTATCGAAGTATAGACTCTTGAAGTTATGCTTTTCTGCTAATAGATTGTGTAAACCTTATAATTAATATAGCGTACTTCTGATGGATTCGTTTAGGTTAAGGATTTGGAAGTTGAACTTGCAACTGACCGACAGAAAAGTAAAGAGAACCTACAGCAAGCTATATTAATTGAGAGGGAAAGGTACACCCAAATGCAGTGGGATATGGAGGAACTTCGGCGGAAGTCGATGGAAATGGAGTTGAAGTCGAAGTCCAACTCGGAAAAGGTTCATTTCGTTTTTTATCTTTTATTATCTCTTTTCATTGAATTGTTTTAATAACTTGGATATTCATACATGGAATAATACCAGGATGAAAAGCCATGTGCAGAGTCGACAACAAATTCAACCATTCAAGATAAAGACATTTTGCTGCAGGAGTTGGATTCATCTAAAGAGCAACTTAAGAACTTGTTGAAGCGATATGAAGAGCTAGAAACTAAGTCGAAGGCAGATCGCAAAGTCCTTGTTAAAGAAGTCAAATCTCTACGAGGTTCACTGCAGGAAAAGTCGGAAGTTGAGGTATTTTATTATCAATAATCAAAAACCTCTCTTGTTGCCTAAAGTCATTTGTTTAAAGTATTTCTGCTTCTATTAATCTTGTCAACTTATCAAATTTTTATTTTTTTCTTCTGAAAATTGTCTATACAAAACCTTGCCATAATAAATTTGTTGTGCTCGTAGATCAAAGTATAAAATAGAAACAAAAGAAGAGAAAGTAGCAATACTTATATTTGCCTTTGTTTTTTTCCCCAGAAACTTCTTGAAGAGGAGAAGCAGAAGAACAAGCGGTCTGAGAATGCCAGGAAAAAGCTACTGTTTGAATACAAGATTCTTCATGATCGGCTTCAAGAATACAATCTGAGTTTTCCTACTGAAGATGAAGAGAAACTCATTTGGTACTCTTCCTCACCTGCAGAGGCTTCAGATTTGTTGACAACATCAGACGACCAAATTAGCCTCCTACTCGGGGAGGTAACTTTCAAAAATTCCCTTTGCCTTATCATCTCTCTCGTTATTGAGACTAACCAATTAGAAACACAAAACTAATTAGAAGCACTTTTCAAAGGCTTGAACTCAGTTATCAGAAAAAGGCATCCATTGGGTTTCGGATGTTCATGCATGAATCTTAGCATCTTTTTGGTTTTTCCATTCTTTTTTCTTATTTTAACTCTGTTTTATTTGTTTATTTGCTATTGAATGGCGTTTGTTAGTACTAATAAGCGGTTTCATATCCAGAAACCATGTTTGATGCAGCATGTTTTTGTGTTTCTGGCTAATTCTCTTGCCTTTACATGCTTGTGCTTATTTTCCATTTTCACCATTTCTAAAGCCTACTCCCGCAAATTTACCAGGTCGAACTCTTAACTAAAGATGGCGGCGACATCGATGAAGATCACCACACAATTGACGATAATACAATGACAACAGATGATGAGTTGAGGAAAATGCTAACCGCCATCTTTGTCGACAATGTAAGATTAAGAAAACAGGTGAACTCAGTAGTTCGCCATGCTCTCAAATTGGAAATTTCCGGTACAGACAACGAGGCCCTCCCTAAGAAAAATTGTGTGAAATGAGTTCTTATCCTTCTTAGAGAGATGAATATAGTTTCTAAGTTATGATTTGGTTCTGGTCAAATGATGCTTAAGTTTTATATAGTCGGCTTCTGAAAAGAAAAGTCACCTGTAAGTTGATAAACGTACCAAAAAAAGTCGTCAGGAAATTTTTCCCTTTTTACAAACTTCTTGTAATACTATTTTTCCCTTTACATTATCTTGAATAATTGAAAGAGTTTACAGGAAAATATCATACAATTAAATCCATGTTCGCTTTTTTATATATATATATATATATAGAATAGAATCCATGTTCACTTGGATGAAGTATATAAACCCTTTTGTTTTCTCTTATTCTAAAATTTTAAATTCATAAATTAGAAGCACTTCGAATGGTATGTTAAACATTCCTATTATAATGGCGTGCTTCAAACAAATGACAAAATTAACTCTTTCATCGTTTAAATTCATGTCTTGATATTAAAACTAAATAAGCAACTGACTAAAAACAGAAATGCCAAAAAAAAAAAAAAAAAAAACCACATACGAAGTGTGCATGAAGATAAATTTCTATTAATGAAAGGCTAAACGAATTTAAAGGATAAACCAATACCTAAGAAAACTTTCAATGATACAGAAGAGTCTACAAATGACGGATCCAACAAGGAAAAAGAAAACTAAAAATAAAATTAATAAAAAGGGAGAAGAATACATGAAAAAGAGCCTAACCAGGCATAAACTCAGTAACCCAACTCTTAAAAACACATGAATTTGGCTGTTGCTCAAGCATCATGTTTGTTTCCTCGGTCAGCCCAAGCAGCTTTCAAAACTCAATATGCATCTGCAACAATCAATACTTTGAGTTAGGAAAAATTACCAGCAAATAACAGAAACACTCTTTGAAAAATGACCAATCCATGGCCTTTTCAGGTGCATCTACTGTAATTTGATATGGTAACACAATGACAATGGAGGTCTACCTCGGTAACAATTATCTATTTCCCGCGGCTCCACAAGTATGTAGAGTGGTTTTCCATTAAGCCTGCATTGTCCCTGGAACAGAACCAATTTAAAGACAAACTCAGTTACCTCGCATCAGGTACCGAGCAAGGATCAAAATATAGGGAGTACCAAGGAATTATATATATTTTTTTCAAATGACATTAAAGCAGAACGTTAAAATTTCAAAAAACTTTCACATTCAAGTTGTCTCTGTTCCATGACAAAAAGAGGTGCAAAGTGCAATCATTCAATCATTCATCTTACTTTGAAAACGAGGGTCTTTTTCCTTGTGACGCAAAAAGGTGGTGTTTCTTTCAAAAAAGCATCATTCCAGATATTAAACAAGTCAATTTCAGTACAAAAAGTTTATGGACGGTGATGGAGTCACTTTCTACCTTTTAAGCAAATAATGTACTAAAGTTGCTACATAATTGCAATCGTGATAGGCTACTAAATAGTGTGAGATTCTCTTTCTCTTTATATTTAGAAAGTAGATGCTCCGAAAAGAAGACTTGTAATAATGTTTAGATCAACCGTGTTTGAGATAACTCGTTTGTAAGGATTGAAGCTAGAAAGTTTACCTTAGCCTCGGGCAACCCAATTACACATGCACATTCGACGACTTCGGCACCCACACGTTCTAGGAAAAGGGAATTAAGTAAGATTAGTTTTAGATTTGCTGAAGAATCAAAAGAACAGACGAAGAAAAACGAATTTTAAGATCACCAGTAAAAAGCCACTCACCTAGAAGCTTTATTGCGGCTGAGAGTGTTCCACCGGTCGCTACCAAATCATCAATTACCAATGCACGTTCGCCAGGCTGAACAGCCCCAACATGCATCTCTAGACAGTCTTGTCCGTACTCCAGCTCATAGGCTTCCGAAATAACTTTTCCTATACACATAGCAAGCAAATTTGAGGTAAAGGTTAGTATGCACAAGTAACAAAGACGCATAAGAGAAAATTGAACAAGTTTAAAAGCTGAAATGTAACAAAATCCAGCCACCATTGATAACTTTTGGGGAGGAAAAATTTGAGATTCTCGTATTGGTCACACAAATCAAAATTTGCTGCGCCTCGGGGCTTATTGTGTCTACTCTTGGGGCAATGCATATCAAAGATTTCATAGAACACGCAGATTCATAATCTAGCTAATTCACTGTTCATGCGATAATTTTACCTACTCAATCAACACATCAATTCAGCTAACTAGATTGATTTATCTCTTTTTACTTCGTTCTTTTTTTTTTCTTCATCTTGAATAGCAGCACCGCGACACTGACACCGAATCAGTAAACAAATTAGACTACTAATGCATGATAATATATCTCAATTTGCCAAATGACGCGATGATATTTAAGCAAAATAACAATGATTGTTTAGATAGCATACACCAATACTTTTATTAGACATTCTACCTCCAATACTCTTCGCAATATTATCCAACTCCCCCTCAACATTCACAACAACATAATCAGAATTCTTGACATGTTTCACCTCCTCCCTCGCTGTGGCAACTCGAACAAAAAGCTTCCTCTTTGCTCTGTCTTCCTCCTAATCAACCTCTCTACAAGCTTAATCTCACTTTCCACCATTACAAACACAAAAATAGCAGTACACCCAAAAATCTTCCTCAAAGTCTCAGCTCCTTGGATATCAACTCTAAGTACAATATCATACCCTTTAGCCATAAAATCCCTAATTTGCTGCTTGGGAATCCCCTTGTAATCTCCATAAACTAGGGCATGCTCCAGAAGCT
>WUAT03054776.1:0-13596 GCA_010015005.3 Ulmus americana
GTAGAGTATACTAATTTTTTAACAGTCAAGGTAAAAAAATGTATAAAAATCCAATTTAGTAAAGATGTTTCATCCAAGTTGCACAAAAAGGAGTTTGCGGTTAAGGCTCTCACAACACAATTGAGATATCTAATCATCTGGTTTGATGGAATCTATTAAATATTGGAAAAGAAGAATACCAAAAAAGAAACTTTCAACTTGATGCTCGCCTTCATCAAGTTCAAGTATATATTCCAACTAAAGATTCATTTCCCTATATTTTTTCACTTTCACTTATTTTTACTTTCATTCAGCAACAAAACCGAGCATTAATAATTTTTAGATTGCAATTCCAAGAGTCAGAGAAATTTGATCACTCCGAAAGTTTGAACGCAATCCAATTTTGAACGAGAGTATACCAAATTATTTAGCTGACAATAAATGCATATATGAAATATTTTGAGGATACAAAACACAGGCAGCATCCATTAATTGCTTCAGCCGCAATGCAACCAATGAAAGTAATGCAGCACAATAAAATGCCCACCCCCATGAAAGAGTAGATGAACCTGCCAATAATAGAGAGCATTTAGTAATCAAAGGCCCATACTTTCAACCACAGAAAGCCATCAAAATTCAAACTCTCAACTTTACAGCATTACAGAACATCACCCAAGTTACAATAGAGAATGTCCAGCAAAGGTATCACAGAATGAAGTTTGAAACTTGGATCAAACCAGTCATAAAGAACATTAACATCATACTTTTTTAATTCCAAAATTATCCAAAACCAATGATAAAAAAAACAAGATCAAAGCAAATTACAATAACAAACATAGCCAAATAGCAAATTAAAGCTAGTAAATTCTCCCCAACATTCCAAAGATAGATTCCAACAACATCACCAAAGTCATTTATGTTATTTCATTCAATTCTATATTCATAAACCTGAATCTAAATCATTAAAAAGCCATGACCACACAATAAAGATTAAACGTGACATGACATCTAATTCTAAAACAACCATAATTAATGCATTAAATTCGAAATATATACCTACTTCATTCATTAGCATTAAAAACACAAAAAGTAGAAATTTTAAAAAATAAAAAATTTACCAGGGAGCTGGAAGCTTGAAGGAATTCGAATCAAGCCCGAACCCGCCATCGAACCCGGAAACCAAATCGACGGCGAGGTTCAACGGAGCAATCTGATCGGAAACCCCAGCTGAATCAGAGAGGAACAGAGACGAAGAATCAGGCGAAGGAGCCGAAGGCGGAGGGGAAACGGGAATGTGATTGTTCCACTGATCGAGCATCCATAGCGAGTAGAGTACGATGGAAAGACCAACAAAAGCTTGAAGAAAATTGAGGAATTTGAGCACGAAAGCTAGAGATATATGGCAACAATTGGGACGCATTTGTGGATTTGGGTGTTGAAAATCTGGAACTGAAACCCTAGAATTGAATCGAATTGAAAGAGGAGGATGACAAATTTGCAATTAATTTTATTTTATTTTGTTTATTTATTTATTTATTTTTTATTCTGTGTCAATTTCTCCTCGAAGTAGTGTATCTGCGTACGGAAGAGAATATGCTTTGTTTAATTGCTTCCCCGCTCATACTGGACCACAAAACCGTTGGAAAGTTTAGTAATGCTTTTCAGCACCGCTTTTGTTTTTTTTTTTTTTTTTTTTTTACTTAGCATAATTTTTTTTTAGAAGTTTGTTTTTTTTACAGTAAAAAAGAATTTTTTAGAAGTTTGTTTTTTTACAGTAAAAAAGAAAAATCGATAAAAGGGTATTTTTAAAAATTTTCTTTTTGATTTTGCTTTTGCTTTTGAAACTTAATTTTTAAAATTTTGTCTCTCACGTTCTTTTTATTGTATATTTCTCTCTTATTTTTTTTTTATATTTTATTATTTTTTATGTTACTGTATTTTATTTATAATTTTTTTTTTCCTAAACTCTCTCACGTTTTTCTCATTGTTCTAATTTATGTAAGTAAATTAGTAACATAAAATTCTTAATTAGATAATAATATGATTGAATATATATTTAAAAAAAAATCATATAGTAATAACAATATATTTAAAAAAACACCAGTTCAATCCTTTAGTATAGTGGCCAACAGTTTCTTCTTAAAATAGATTATTACCAAATTGGGCCAATGTTTTTTAAACTTATTAAAAACACTATCACTAATAAAAAGAATATTTAAAATTGTATAATTAGTTACTCAACACAAAATCACAAATGTTTGGAAAATCTAATTAAATGTACTTGGAGAATCATTATCATTTTTATAGCTACCCTTTTATTTGTAGAACAATTTTTAATTCTTATTCCAATATAAATTTGAAAATAAATAAATTAAAAACTACATTCAAATTTATTTGGTGGTCAAATAAAAACCTTCGCCATTAAGGTATTGTCAAGTCTACACACTTTTTAATGTTGAAAAAAAAAAAATCTACAAACTATTTAGAAAAATAGAGAAAGATAAACTCATTACGTATAGATTTTTGTTTTGAAAGTGGATGATGTTGACAATTTGGTTTCGACATAAAATGAGGGTTTGTCTCTTATGGATAATTTAATTGGATATTTTGGATGATCAAGATAGTTGAATATTGTCCATGTCATTCAACGCGTATCCACATTAAAGAACACATATTAAACAAAATGTTGATTCAAGAAAGAAAGAAAAAATCATTTTCGTAATTGACAAACAATCGATTTTTTTTAATTTTTTTGAGATATTTTTATATTTAAATATCAACTAATTAGTTTTTTAAAATTAATAAAACAAGAATAAAATGGAAGGACTCGCTTATATTTGGGCTGGGCCTACTTTAATTAAACGCGACTTGGCTGGGGGGAACTACAAGAATACACCTAAAATGAGACACGTAAATATTTATATCCTTTTTTTTAAGTCCATTACAAATA
Organism: Ulmus americana; assembly: GCA_010015005.3. NCBI lineage: Eukaryota > Viridiplantae > Streptophyta > Magnoliopsida > Rosales > Ulmaceae > Ulmus > Ulmus americana. Next base: position 2,930 of record WUAT03054776.1, read on the forward strand.
TATTATTTTTTTATATCTATTTTATCCCTCTAGAGTATAATAATATGTAAATAAATGTAAACATTTTTAACTTAAATTGAGGAGTCAAAACATAGTTTACTCTAAAAAAAAAAAATACAGCTGTAATGATTTTTAAAAAAGGGTGCAAATGTTGGTTAAAGAAAAGAAGGTATAGGGTGTAATTTCCTCGACTTGGCCTCTATAAGAGAATGGGGTTTTTATAGGATTACCTTTATTTTTGAGATTTATAACATTTATGCATTTGGTTAAAACCATTACAAAAGTAGAACTTTTCTACTAAATATTTTCCTCAACAAACTCATCAATTACAAAGGAAACCTATAAAAATTCAGTGTATTAGGGTAAAAAGTTATTTTTAACAGAAAAAAGTCCTACAAACGTAGTGGTTTTTATTTGGGGTAGAATTCAAATGGTTTATATTAAAAAGGGTAGGTGTTGAAATTTTCTCAGAAAACAAAGAGGCCCAACTAGGGTTTTCTTGGGTTAAGCCCCGAGGCCCAAACCCTAATCGACAACCGAAATATCGTCGCAAGAACGTTCTGTCGTTTTCGTCTGGAACTTGTCGTCGAACCATCCGTAACGACGATGACGACTTTTCGTTCTCGAACCCCGTCTAAATTTGAACGACCACCGTTTACCAATATGTCTCCTCGAACGACGTCGTTCCTAGACGTCTTCTACTTGTCTCCCTCTTGTTCTTATGAGTTCTCGTATCTCGGTTCTTGCTCTACTTCAACTCTAGAGCGAGCTTTCTGTAAGTTCCACAAATTTTCAGCAAAATAAACCCTAAACCCTTGATTGTTCCTTCTTTTTGATTCAATCAAGTTTTAGCTTATTTTAAGAATTGGTTTCTAGATTTTCGTAATCGGACAACACAATCTTTCACGAAAGATTTGATTTTGTTGTAGAATGAGAGAAGCTCCATCTTTAATCTCCTTGTGCATAGAGGCAATCAAAAACGAACTTTTTCTCGGTAATATTCGTATAGGAATGCACATCTTGCCGTGAAATTATACTTAAGAAGGGTTTTTTTTTTTTTTCTGGTTTTAAATATTTGTTTTGAATGTTATAGGAGATGATATTCTTCCAGTTATATATGAGCTACCCTCCCATTTGTTGGATATTCTAGTTCTTGGGTCACCGCCCTTGACTCTGCATAAGTTACAATTGGCGTTGTAAGTTAATATAGTTACTTGTGTTGTTGAATGTTGATTTGGGAACTTTGGGAACAATTTCTGCTCTTTGGTTTGGTTAACTTACCATTTTCGTATTTTTACTGGATTGGTATTTGATTTATTCTTTGAGCAGGCCTTTTGAGGATAGGAATGATCATGAGTATGCTGATGATGGCTGCAAAAATGGGAGAAAACGTGGAAGGTTTTGGAATAGCTTATTGTTTTCTTTGATGCATTATATGTTTTTTTTGAAAGGAAGAGTTGAACGTGTATATGTGATGCACCTTATGAGATAAATGTGTTGCAGGATTTGTAATTTCGACAAGGCATGGCGGAATTTATTGGAGTTGCGTTGGCCAGAACTTGTCAACCGGACCCAGTCGGTTGATTTTCAGCAGATGTATTGGGAAGCTCATTTACAAAAGTATGCCTCTTTCTTTATCAGTATGCACAGTTCTTTTAGCGATTACCATTTTTGTAAGAGAAGGAGGAAACTAATGGTTTCATTTTTGTAATGTTTACCTTAAAGAACAGTTGCTTAGATGAAGCGGCGGAGATAGCTTCACTCCCATCTTTTGATGGATGTATTGGTGATATAACAATTCCAGGTAGTGTCATGCTTGTGTAACTTATATCTTAGAGAAAGCACATATGAAGTAAACCTATAAGAACTGACCTTTTGTCACCATAGAGTTTTGCTTTTCCAATTGCATTATCAATTGTTATGTTTCCAAAACTCTTGTCATGAGTTAGTGGATCCTTACTGTAACAGGATATAACCTGTATGCCCATTGTTTGGTTTTGTTTTTGGTTTTTAGAACACTTCTCTTTTCTCTCTGAATTACTTTTAATAAATTTGTGTTCACCAAAGTTAATGGCTTTTTTAATGCTCATGACATTCATAATACATGCAGATAGTATATTGAAACATATTGGTTATGAGGGTTACATGAAAGTTTCTAATTGTGACTACGCAAAACTATCATACCACTGCCAACAATTTGGGCACTATGCAAGGTAAGTTATGTGCATTTTGTTGCTTGCCTGATTATATATTTCTCATGCTCCGTCTCTCTCTTTATTTGTTTCTGCCAAGAGTTAGGTTCTTACATCGTGTTCTTATTTTTGTGTAGAAATCTACGACTTCAAACTGTTCTGTGTGGCTCAGAAACTTCTGTAAGTCATTTATCCAATACAAAGAAAGAAACATCGTGAATAACATTATTGTTACTTGGTCCCTACTTTCGATACTTACTGAAGATTTTTTATTTCTTTCAATTTTGGTAGGTTATGTTTTTCTGACTGTAATGATGAAAAACAAGAAGATGCTCAAATAGTAACTTACAGTTCAAAAGTAATTTAGTCAAGATATTGATTTTGAGTGCTTTGTGAGGCAATGCTCTTGAAAATTTTTAACTAATAATTCTATGCAAGTGTATTCTATAATATCACCCCATCTAAGATGTTTTCACATATTGGGAGGTAGCTAGAGAGAGTAAGAGTAGGGTTAGACAGTTTATATTCCTGTTGTAGTAAAAGAGGGGATTATTATCTCTCAATTTAAGGAAGTTCGTATAATTGTACTTTTTTTCTTTTTTTTTTTTGTCTTTCTAATTCTGATAATATCTTGGAAGCTCTTTGTACTTGAAGGAACAAATTTTGTGTTTCAGATAAGATCATAAGGTCTCTTCAAGCAGCATTAAGATTTGGATGAGTTCATGATATCATAGTTGCTTCTATGGATGCATATTTAATAATAGCTCTATTATTGATATGTCAACCCTAATACAAATACATTACAGAATTTGTTGAGGAATAGCAAGTTGCAGAGCTTGGTACTATGTTGGATCAGATCAAAGGAGCAAGTAAGCCCAGTTCTTTATCCTTATATACTCAGTAATTGAACTCTTCATTGCATGAACAGTCTTGTACTTTCAATTGATATGTGAAAAATCCTAAGATTGATACCAAAGTCATGCTGTTATATGTCTGACATATGCTATTAGGAGCAAATAAAACAAATTTTCATCTTCACGATGTTCTCTCTAGCTATTTTTTGTTTATGATCTAGCTAATATTCTAAATATTTTTGGCTCTATGGAGTTTTTTTTTTTAATTAATGAGAATGCTACTTGCTACTTCTTGTAACTGCCAAGAAAGCTGGATTAATATTCTATATTCATCTACAGATTGATGGACTATGCAAACTTCTGATTCAGAACAGTGAAAGTTTAGTATCGCTTGAATTGATTCACTGCAAGCTGTCTTCAGCTTCCATTAATGAAATTTGTGGGTCTGTCTCTACAAATAGTGTCACAGCACATGGGATACAGCACTTTTCAATAAATTCATCAAAATTCCTTGAAACAAATCCAGTTTCTTTGCCTCCCGGACTTGTGTCTTTTTTGTCATCAGGAAGGTATATGACTTGCTCCAAAATTTAGACTTCGTTTATTTGTTGATTTGTGTGGTGTGTGGTTGGGGCAGGCCTTGTTGTTACTTAGACAATTCTGTTTCATATAAGCTTGACGTCATGGACTAGGTGGTCGTAAGGTCTTCAGCTAGACTCTGACCCTCATGATCAAAATGCCTATGTACTGACCAAGCACTGTTGAGGCCGAGCTACCTCTTCTCCAGTTTGAATGAATTCATTATCTTTTCATCCCTTTTTGCAGAAAACCCTAACATGTGAAAATAAAAATTAAGAAAACTGTATATATTATTTTGATGTACCGGCAAAGATGAATGCTTGATCTTATTGCTTAAGCTTATAATTCTTTTTGAAGTCTTAGTAATTTGTTTTCAGGTCCTTGCATTCATTAAAATTTTCTGAAAGCCACCTGGGGCAGAACTTCGCTAAAATGGTTTTTAAGATGCTTCTTACTGCTGCTTCTGGTCTATCTATTCTTGACCTTTCAGAAAATAATGTAAGATGTTCATAAATGTCACTGATTATGTTCATATTCTTTTAATCTTTTGAAATTTTTATAAGATGATCCTATGTACACCATCATGCAGATAGGAGGCTGGCTTTCTGATTTCAATCAGAAATCAAGTGACCAAGCAGCATCAAAAGAACTTAGCAAGTCCTTGCAATCTTTACGTGTACTGAATCTAAGGTATCAACAAAGACTTACATTGTTACTTTGATTTCTGCCAAATTTTTAGGCCTTAAATTTATGGCTGCTGTAATGGACTATAAAGGTGTATAGCAATTGCTCGACATCCGACTAACCTGGATACTTTTGTTTACTTTTGGCTGATAAATTGAGACAACACGAACTATTTTTAGAATTTATTGTTTGTGGACCTTTTATGCACTGAAAGTTTATTTTTGTTTTGTAGGGGAAATAATCTGCAAAAAGAGGATATGGACGATCTTCAATGTGCACTGGTCCATATGCCAAACTTGGAGGTTCTGGATATAAGCGATAACCCTATAGAGGATGATGGAATTAGGTGAGTTGAAATGTTGAATTTTGTTCCCTGTATATATTTTGAGCTCTGTTGGTGCACAGTTTCACAACTTTTCATTGAATATGCAGAAGTATAATGCCCTATTTGATTGAAGCTTCTGTAAAATGTTGTCCGCTTACTGATTTACTTATAGATACTTGTGAGTTGTCACATGAAGGGGTGACTCAACTCATCAATACACTTTCCGCATTTAAGAGACCGTTGAAGTCACTATCTGTTGAAGATAATTTTCTTGGCAGGTTTGTCTGACTGATTCTTCTTAGAATGCCTATTTTACTTCTGAAACGTTGGTGGGTTTATAGTTTCCATTTTCCAGCCAAGTAGCAGCTGCATTTGGAAAATTTCTATCCACATCAATCCAAATACTCAATATTGGTGGTATTGGATTGGGTTCATCGGGATTTCAGGAACTGCAGCAAAGCATAATAGAGTTCTCTTCACTAAAGCTTGTTGACATCAACATAAGGTTCCGATAATTCCTCTCTTTCATTTTTTTTCTTTCTTTCAAGCAAAAAAAAAAAAAAAATTTGATTATTTTGTAAATTATCTATAGCAAAAACCGAGGTGGGATTGAGGCTGCAAAATTTTGTCATGCACTCATGTTACGGGCTCCAGAACTTGTTTCTGTGGATGTGTCATATAATTTTATGCCAGCCGAATCTTCTTCCATCATATGCTCTGCCCTTAAAGCTGCAAATGGTAATTAATTACAACTACTATGATACGTTATTGTATGTAATTTATCTTTATGGCATGAATTCTTTTTGTTTGCATTTGACATGTCAAAATCGTTTTGGAGTAGTCTACTGAGATTACTGAACAAATGGAGTGAAATCTTATAGACTATATTCACTGTGTCTATTTTATAAAATTGTGAAGTGCTGATGTTTGTAATTGCACTTTAAAGTCTTAAATGTAAGAGCTACTTTTATCTCATTTGGAAATATGCAGGCTTTACTACTTCGCCTAAGCAGAATAATATAATTTCCATTGCAGCTCTGTACCAATCCCGAGACTTGTGCATTTTTAACTTTGCCCTTATTAGGTAAATTTGCCCTTTTAGATTTGAGAGGAAATACTTTGGATTTACAAACCGATGCTTCTGCTTTGCTTGCGGAGTTTCAATGTACTGGAAAGCCAGTTTTGTTGCTTCCATCACCATCGACCTTAGATGCACCTTATGATGACGATCCTTAGAAGGGGTGGCTCTGGCTCAAATGTACTGCAATTTATGTAAATGTAGTCATGTGTATGTTGCTTTTCTACCTTTCCTATAGCCAACACTTTTTAACATTGTTTGGTGCTTTTTATCAAGTCCTATGTCCTAAAGATAGTGGTGTGTTGTATTTGCGAATGAGATATATAAACTATTCCAATATTTAATTCTGATTCACTGAATACTGAATTATTAGTACGGAAGAAAATATTATTGTACTATTCCATCACTGCTCAATAATTTTTGTTTTTTTTCTTTCTCTTTCAGTCTTTATCATGTTTGCATTATTGATCTCCTTGTTAGTTTACATTCTGTGAACATTTATAGTCGTAGTTTCTTGATAATTTCTTTGATAAGCTTTGTTAATTAAAAATGGGCGCTAGCTCTTATTCCTGGACCCTGATGATAGTACTCTCTTCCCAACAATACAATACATGTCTGTTCTAGGACCACTCTTCCTTGTTGGTTTTCCTGATTGCATCTAGAGGACAATTAATACTAATTGGTCCCAGAAATACTGGTTGACTTTTTTTATAGATCTGATAGATCTTCAGATTTGAGCAACTTCCAAAGCTTCAATGGTTGGTCTCTTTCTGGGAGTTGCTTGGTTCTTTATCTGTATTTCTTTTCCTATTTCTTAATACATCTTTCCTGTACAAGTAGATCGTTCAATTCTAAAAAAAAAATCATAGAATTGTTTTGGCACCTTTTGTTAACATTGTCATTGTGCTGCTGTGTTTTCTGTAACAATGGTTGTTCCCATTCTCAATTGGGCAAGTCTTCCCTACAAAGACAATGAACACTCACTGTTGATCCTCAGATCTACTTTGTGCTTTATGGAAACTAGAATGACCATCGTCATGTGGCTGACTGTTTCTCTGCATTTGTACAGCTAGAATTAACACTTTCCTCTCTCATTATTATAAATAGGTTTAAAAAAGGCCTCTGATCTTCATGGAGTTGCAAAGCTTGAAATAGTCTTACAAGTTAGATCCCAAGTGCAAGCTTATTGAGAAAGAAAGCTACAAGAATAAAGGTACATTAACCTCAAGATTAAACTTTTTTAATATATTGTTTTTATTTTAGGGATATTTACATTTTGGTACCTAGTAGTTTCCGTTAATTGCAAAAAATACCCTCGTTTCTATAATCACGTAGGGATATCTTATGGTTTCTGCTTACAACAATTTATTACCTTGAGGCATGTGAAATGTCCAAATTAGCCTTCTAAAAATTTATTTACTTATTTTTAATTTTAATTGGAGAAGGAGATCAAAGATGAGGGAAGGAGAATGAGTTTTTGATTTTTTGTCTAAGTTTTAGGTTTAATAGTTTTTATTGTTTTTAATTATTATTTATTTTGTTTATTAAAGGGTATTTTAGGAGTTTTTAGAATAATTGTGTTGACTTTTGTTGACCCGGGTACCAAATTGTTGTAAAAAGAAATCATAAGGTACTGTGTGTGATTATTGAAAAAACGGAGGTACTTTTTGCTATTAACGGAAATCACATTGTACCAAAATCTCTTTATATTTTATTAGCACACACTTGGAAGGCTTAACAGTTGCCCCTTGTGACTACTAATCTGCCAACCTGTAAAGATAAAGCAATTTTTATTTACGTATTGCTTTCACTTTCTTAATAAAGTTGTTTAGTATTAGCGTGGATAGGGAAAACCAAACATAACGAAGCAAAAGCAAAACAGGACAACTTGTTCCTTGTTTATTTTCTTGAGCTGTGTCCAAAAGGGTAGTTGGCTTGGCTTTGTCACGAAGTTAGCCCTTTTTATCTCTAGTTGGTGCTATTTCAATTTTTCCCTTTTATATAAGCTCATTTAATAAACACTACATTATGATTATTTCGAATGACCCGTGAGCAAACAATTTGTTAGTAATTTCTGGTTAAAATCATTATCAATGAGGAATTGGACGATGAACTTTGAGGTCCACATTCATCAAATTTGTAAGATAATTATGGTCTAATAATCTCTTTTGTCCTTCAACATCACTTTTTTATTTTTATTTGTTTGGACAAAAGAGGTCTCATGATGTAGGAACCCAGCTTCGCTTTGAGCCTTGTATTTTTCTATTACCTATCAAACGGGGTGGGTCATAATCTTTGGAATAGCTATGCTGTACTTGTCAACTTTTTATTTGAAATATTTAATTTAAATTTTTTGCATGAAAATATATCACTAATTTTTTTTGCAAAGCTTTAATTTCTAGGATTTTTTTTTCAGCCAAAAATAAGAGGTAAAAGAATCATTATAGTTTGATCTTAATAATTTCACTGCATAATACAAAAACTAAAACATTTAATTTTGACTGAGAAACTTAAGTGAGAATGTATTTGTCAAAATTTTTAAATTCTAAAAATATAGCATGATATATATATAAACCACTGCATAAAATTATATTTATTGATTAGTTTCTTTTTTGTTTTCAGAAAACAATATGTACCCATTCGTCGACAATGGCATTGCAGTTAGCTCTTGGAGGGGTGAACTAAAATTAATGAGAATCAAACAGAGAGATACAATATTAATGCACAAGTTATAATCATATTTTTTTCTTTTTTAAGGAAGTAATAATCATTTATTGTGTGCGAAACAAAGAGAAAGAGCTTTGCATGTAATGGCAGATTCAACAAGTATCATAATCATAATCACTCGAAGCTTAAATTATCCCTTATCCATCTAGTAATAAGAACAAAAATAAAATAAAAAATCATTAGCATTTAGACTCTAAATTCTTGAGACATCAATCAAGTACAACTTGAAAGTTATATTTGGTTTAAAGGAATAATCTCATGATTTGCTTCTTTTATGCCTTTATTTTAAGAATAAAAGTCTGTTAATACTTAAACTACTACTATTTATATAAGTTGGTTGGCAAGTCATTCTATATTATATTGTATTTATTGCTATACGATATTCCCTACATAAAAACCAATTCCATGATGTGTCGAACTAAACCATGACAAGAAAAATGAAAGGTCAACTCGGTGGGAGCATATATAATGCCTCTGTTTTGGACCAGATCTTAGGTTGATCCATTGTTGTAAAACCCAAGTTCAAAGCAAAACACCAATCATGAATCTATTGGTTATGTTAGTCTTCTCGTTGTCTCCAATTTTTGTGGTTTAGTTGAAACACAATTGTCTTTCATGATGATTTATTCATGATTATAACTTATTATGATGCAATGCCTATTTCAGCTCATATCTCACTAATGGGGCACCCCTACCTAAACTCTAACTAACTAACTAACTATATATATATATATAATTTTAATTAGAGGCATTTTTGTAACTTAGAAATAATCTATTTCGATTTCAAATGAAGTAAACACATCATTAGTGTTTATGCCTTCATTGTTCTTATGATTATGAGTCAATTGAATTGTAAGTGATTTCGATTAAGGCTTTTTGGTGTAAATACTCCTCAATATTTGCGTGCTTTTATATATTGTCCCCTAAAGTTTGAAATTGGTGTGAATACCCCATGAACTGACATTTTTTTGGCAATTTTGATGTAAATACCCCATTGAACTTGCCAAAATTGCCAATAAAATGCAAGTTCAGGGAGTATTCACACAAATTTCTGACTTTGAGAGGCAACATATAAAAGCGTGCAAATATTGAAGGTTATTTGCACCAAAAAGTATTTGATTAAATACACTTATTTGTTATAGTTGTGATTAAATTTTTTTTTTTTTTAATAAATAGTTATGATTCTATAAAATATTATAGTGGCTGTTTAGTTCGCGATTCTACAACATTCTAAAAAGAGAATTTTAAACATAATTTTGTTTGATGAAGAGTATTCTAAACAGAGTTTTTGTAAAAAATAGTAGGGTCCACGGAATTTAATAAAATAGAATATAAAAAAATAATATTTTATTAAAAAGGTGATGGAGAGAGATAATATTTATTTAAAAGGTGGTAGAGAGTGAGACCCACCTATATGAAATTACTGTTGTAAAAAATGGAGTTTTTTTGGCAAATCGCGAAACAAATAGCTATGAGTTTTTAAAATACTAGTAAAACAATATTTTTTATTTTTTAATTGAGAATTTTCACATGCTTCTAAAATAATTTTCATTAAATTCTCTAGAATTATTTTTCATTTGTTCAAGAGATTTAATATTTACAGTAAGACCTCTCTTTATAGTCATAATCTTAGGACCAAAGTAATTTTATTACTATGAGGAGGTTATAACTTAATAGAAGTGTAGTTACAAAATTATTGTTTTAACTTAATTATCCTTAGTGCAAGTGGTATAAAAGTAAAGTATGCATTACATTAATAATTAATTACTGAAGCATGTCAAATCTAATGTAGAGACATTTTTTTTTAAAGGTAGATAATGTCATTAAATATTAAACAACGTACATAGTACGATTATAATAAAATGAAAAACTATACAAAATCATATGTTTCGCATAAGAGTAACCTCAAAACCTTCCAAGACAGATAACCACTTGGGTTCAATGACAATATGATGGATTTTATCATGCACAGAGGTCTCCATCTGAGATGAAACCCCAGAGAACCATCTAAACGTGCACATATTTCGAGCACTCATTTGACTATTTCTAACCATATTCTTTTTCTAGGTGATCCGATTTGAACTAGTTCAAAATTTTTGCATATAAGAATAGGTACTAGCAACCGCTGTATGTGGACTGACAATCCTACAAGACCAATGAATAGGACTGAGGAAAACCACAACCCCTAAAGACCCAATGAGAAAATTCTTAACCTAAAAACGGTCCAA
>WUAT03054885.1:0-13587 GCA_010015005.3 Ulmus americana
CATTATGATACTTTGCCAAATAAGAAAGCGAAACATGCAATCTAACATATACTCAAATAAACTCGAATTTCTTTATTCCAATTAATAAATAAATGTCTTTACATATTAGGATAAAACGTTGCTTTACATAGCACTTATCCTAACAATATTTGCATACGTGTCTTGTGTTCATTGATCGAACAATTAATGTTGTTGACTTCATCACAACTTAGTCTAGAGAAATCGCATCTCAATTTGACTAAGTGTTGAGAAGTGCCTTGAGAAACACTTTAGTTCAAAGAAGGGGTGGGGGGTGCTAAGTAGCCCGTCGTAAGCGTGAAGTGTAAACTTGGAGAGGTATCAAGATAGGAAGTCGCGGGAGCAGGCAAAATTGCTATCGAGCTGCTCGCTTGTGCTTGGCCCCTGCTCAGCAAGAGGCCAAGTTTGCTAGCCCATGTGTCTGGCTCCCTCACACACCCCTTGCGCCCAGCTTAGCATTTGGCTAAGCTGTCTTTCGACCTGGGCGCGCGTCCTAGGGCCTAGCTCAACAACCCTGTACACTTGCCTAGTGCCTAGCTTGGCACGAGGCCCTGCATGCTCACTTGGTGCCTAGCTCAACCTATTTTGCCCGTGCCCTTGGCTCCAACTCAGTAGATGGCTGAGCTTTTCCTGTGCGCATCCTTAGTGTCTAGCTTGGGAAGAGGCCGAGCTACTTATGAGGGCTAGCTTGGCCACTGCCTAGTAAGAAACCAAGCTATTTCGCATGCGATTCATCTTTTGAGCTTAGTCCATGATCAACCTTTGCAGTGCGGACTTTATGTTTTAGCACTCTCAAATGCCGTAACTTGGCACGACTAACCTTGTTGTCACCGTGTCATTCACAACTTAACTCGAGAGGAAGCGCACCTCAATTTTTCACTGTGTGGAAAAAAGAACTGAGAATCATTCCAGTTCAACATGAGGACGAAGGAGGCGATCGATCGGTAGCTATCACGATTGAAACTCTAAAATGCAAGCCTGGCAAGAATAGCGCCAGCTCGGCGCTAACTTAATTCACGTATTAACATCGCATAATGACGCGGATGCCATCTCAGTAGTGGTAAAGTCCCATAACATTTTTTAACCAGAGGTGTAAATTTTATAGACCCCAAAAGAAGGGTAATCTTGTAAAACCCAAAAATACTGCCCAAATTTAATTTATTATACACTAAATAATTAGTCAAAAATGAGTGGGGTCTATTGCTTCTGCCAGTGATTGGGAGTAAAAGTTATCTTTCTTACACGTTCATTTAGAAGAAAGGAGGAAACTGATAAAAGGAAAATTTTCAAATTTGCTTTTGCAAAAAAGATCACTTTTTAATTAAAATTAATAATGATAATTAAATTAATTGATTTTTTTGAAATAATCTTAAAATTAATTGATAAAATAAAATTCTTTAACATTTCATTTAAATTTTGAATTTTCCTTCTATTACCCACCATTTTCTCTTTCTTTCTCTCTTTCTTCCTCAACTTCTTCTTCTTCTTGATTTTTTTCCTATTCTTTTTTTCATTTTTTTCCCCGCTCTCTTTCTTCCCAATTTCTTTTTCTTCTTCCTCCGTTTTTTTTCTTTTTCTTCATGCTCCTCCTTTTTTCTTATTCTTTCTTCTTCTTCTTCATTTTTTTTTTATGGCAAACAAGGAAAATACGCTAGAAGGATATGTCCTTAAATGAGAGATGTGAAAGGTAAGAGGTCGCCGAAATTTATGGCGAATTTTCAAGCCTTAAATTGTTCGTGATCTATATGCTTCACATTTGAAAAAAATTTAAGGTGCGATATTAATTAAATTACGCTTTACAAATTAATATCGTGCTGTGCTTTATAAATTGTTACCTTGCCATTAATTATAAAATTAATATTTAATTTAATTAATTAAATAAATAAGTGATCCTCAAATTTAGTGTATTCCACATTTTCTCCTTGGGCCTATTAGTTAAACGGACCATTATAAGAAATGCGTCAGTTGAGGGAAAACGAAAGAAAAAAAAAAAAAAATGAATTAGGGCTTTGCCTGTTGCCTATATAAACTAGAACAAATTCCACCATTTTCCCGCCGTTACGTGGATTCTCAAAGCAACATTTTCCCGCCAAAATATTTTCCGCGCATCCAAACAGAGCAATTGCCAGTGGCGATTGCAGAACCAGAGACGAGAGAGATGAGCGCCTCAACAAGGAAGAAGGTGCAGAGAAAATGCAAGATCAGAGGCTACAGCCTCAAGGTCGACGCCCTCGAGGAGATCCTCTCCTTCGTCTCACGATTCGACGATTCCGACGCCGACGACGCCATTGATATTCTTCTTGACCAGCTTCACAATCAATCCTGTAAATTTCCTTTTTTTATTTTCGTGGTTTTGTAACTGTTTTGATTGTTTCTTTCAAAGATTTGGTTTGGATTGACGGAGTTGTTTGTGGTTTGCAGTGAAATCTTCCATCATAGATAAGGATGCTGTGCACAGCGTTGTCAGCCTACTGTTGGAGGCCGAAGCGGCTGTTGACGATGATTCAAGCGGCGCTGTCTCTACGGCCGCCTCCGCCCTTCGAGTGGTGGACGCCTTCTTGATCTCCAAATTTCGTTACGATCCTATCAAGAAGCATTTCTACGAGTATGTTTAATTTCTCCGTTTGGGTATTTGTTAATTAAGTTTTAGATGTGCAAAATTTGGCTTTGAGAATGGTAAATAACTATAATTTGGGATTCTGATTGAAGTTAGGGCTATTGTTGAATAGTATAATTATGCTTTGTTTGTTAGGAAGGATGGAAAATAGGAAGGAAGGGGAAGCTAAATCCAAAAGTAAGGAAAATAGAAGGGAGAGAGTATAGTTTTCTTATATGGTGTTTGGTAAAATTGAGGTCTAGCATGGAATTGAAATCCTCTATTTTACTCTCCTTCCTATAATTATCTCTACCAAACAAGAGCACATGTCAAAATCCAGCCACTAATCCCTTTAGCCCCTTCCCGACTTCCAATTCTCCCTCTTACCGAATAAGGGATTAGAGTTTGGATGGGAATGACTATTTTGATATGTAACGTTTTGGTTTATCTGAATTTTTGGCTCTAGGCATACTGGGAACTTGCCCATTCACGGTGAGGCTTCGGCAAAAGCAGTCCTTTACAGGGATAGGTTTCTCTTGCTATCCCAGAGGCTAACTCGTGATCAGCATTTTTCCAAACCTGCTTTTGATTCTGAATTGTCACATTTTGGAAGCTGCGAGGTACTCTTATTAGAAATAATCCCTATATAAGGCTATAGTGTTTCCCATATATTCTCAATGTGGGAATATTTCTAATAACTCTCTTGTTCTCTTTCCCCGTGCTGCATAACACACGCATACACTTGATAAGAGAAAATTCAAAGTTGTTTAGAATTACTGTTATAAATATATTTTTGGTTTCTAACAGAGAATTATTTTGGGCAGATATCTCCAATTCAATCTCTGGTTGGGAAATCAGGGAGGAGATGGGTTATGGGTTTGATATCTCAATTAGAGGATGGTCACTATTACTTGGAAGACCTTACAGCTTCAGTGGAGATCAATTTATCCAATGCAATATCCTTTGAACGATTTTATCTTCATCAGCTGTTAAATTGTTATGAAAATTTTGAACTGCCTCATATAGTTTTAAATATGATGGTTTCTACAATGTTAAAAAAGTCAATTTTTTTTTCAGCTATATCATTAAATGCTGAGATATGGGGTTTGTATTCCAGAGGTATATCAAATCATCATTTTCTTTAACAATCCGTACAAAATAACTACAGGATTTTTTTCTGAGAACACAATAGTTGTTGCAGAAGGTGAAATGCTTGTTGAAGGAATCTTCCAGGTTAGCATTTTTCTTCTTATCATCAAAGTTGCTTTCGATAAGATCTGAAAACATATTTTGTTCTTAAGGGTCTTTACTTGTTTTTTTCTATCTTGAACTTTGGAATTTTCACTGTTTATTATCCTATATTTTTAATCCAAGTAGAGCTAAGTGCTTAGTCAAAATTTAAGGTCAGAAATTGACAAAGCATATATGGTCAAAATTCTTAACAGTTTTTGAAAATGCCAGTTCCAGAGATGTGCATGGTACGTTGTAGCTCCCTGCTGATAATCAAATCTTGAAATTTCATGCCTTAAAATTTACTTTTTGTGGATTATCTGCTGCTAGCTGTCATTTTATGGTAGGTTAGAGTTTGATTATTCTTTTAGCAGTCCTTATCTTCTTGAGCTGCCCTTTTCTCTATCCCTTTTCACATTAAAAAAATGATAACCTTTTACATCAAAAGGATAGTGCTCTGTTCCCCTGTGTAATGTTTCCTGCTCCCAAAGCATACTTAAATACCTTTTAGAGTGTATAAAACATTTTTCTTTCCAGTTGGTATAGTATCTGGTATCTAGTTGCCAACACTTCCAGAGTGAAATTAAGATCACTCAAAATGCTTGTATTCTGAAAGAAAGATCAAATGATAGTTCGTTACTTTCCAATATTTATACATATTTGTTTTTGCTGAAGGTCATTACATGTGGATTTCCTCCATTAGAGGACAGAGAGAAGTCACTCAAAGTGCTTGCGGGTCATGACTTTTTTGGTTGCGGTTCACTAACAAAAGAGGAAACTGTATCCTAATAATACTTTTACTGATATTAGCATTTTGAGGACATGATTAATTCATTTTCTGATGGTACTCTTGTCTGGTTAAATTATCATGAGTTTCTTGTAATTTCTTAACGCTACCAATAGCTTAGACTTGCAGAGTTGGAAAAAAAGGCAGTTAATGACATGTTTGTCATATTCTCTGACTTGTGGCTAGACAATGAAGAGGTGATTTGCTTCTTTTTTTTTTTTTTTTTTTTTTTTTCTTCTTCTTTTTACAATGTCAACAATATATATCCTCTGTGTACCTAGAATAACTTTGATATTGTTTTTCCATTAGAGAAGGCTATGGAAAAGCTAGCAACTGTTCTTAATGTTTTTGAGAATGAAGAAGTGGTTCCTTCCTTGTTTGTGTTCATGGGGAATTTTTCTTCCCACCCATGTAACCTTTCTTTCCCCTCCTATTCAAGTCTTAGGTAAGTGATATGTTGGAGATATTTCTCTGCTTTCACTTAATGTGAAAATGATATTTTGTTTCTTACGCAAGCAAAAACAATTGAGCAAACTGGACATGCAGATCACAATTCGGGAAGCTAGGGCAAATGATTGGAACACATCAACGGCTAAAAGAGCATAGTAGATTTCTGTTTGTCCCGGGTCCTGATGATGCAGGTAGAATCTTAGATGCTGTAATTAGCTGCTTGAGACTTGCTTAGTTAGAGTTGCATACTTGAGCACATTCTGGTTTTCAGGTCCATCAAAGGTTCTACCAAGGTGCCCTTTGCCCAAATATTTAACTGAAGAGCTTAAAAATCATGTTCCAAATGCCATTTTTGGTAGTAATCCTTGCAGGTTAGTATCTTGTTTCATTTACTAATTAAAATATTCATATATTTTGCTTGCAATGATTCATGTCATTAGAAAAGGAGTCTTCTAAAATAACAAAATCCATTCCCTACAACCATAGTGCTATCAAAGCAGATATGTCATACTAACCTTAGTAACCATAGTAAGTGGAAGCCCAGGTAAAATTATCAGTTCTTAACAGACGGACCTTTTCTGCAAAGATTAAATCATGTTTCTAGAATTTTTAAAGGTTAGAAATGAGACTCTTTATTTGAGGCACCAATGACTCCAAGAGAATATCTTCCAGAGCCAACAACTTGCCAACCCTTAGAAGCAGTGATAACCAATGCTTGATTAACTATCTATACCTCAGCTACTTCCAGCACAACACTAGGACCCTAAATGCACAATTCTAAGCTCAACCATGGTGGTCTCTGAAACATTGCGTTTGAGCATTACGGTATTTGATCCTTTTGGATGAGCGTTTAACAGTATGGCATTTATACCTTTTTAAAGCACACCTAAAATGTTTTGGGTTACTTCTTGCCCTGATATACAGGCATTTACATAGTTTTTCCTTATGCTTAAGCATAATAGAATCTACAGTGCAATACCTCTGGGGGAAGACTAACAGCAAATTGAGCTAAGATATCCATATGTGCTAATTTCTCCATCTTAAGGCAAAAGGGGGGTTTGAGCTAAAAATTTCAGCAAAATGACACAAAATTAAGTTAGAAGCATCATGATCCCCCTATGATTAAATGAGAAGGGTAAGTTTATAGTTGGCATGAAATGACTTAAATCAATACTAGCTTCTCCTGAAACATCTGGAATTTCTCATGCATCAAGCAGGAGAAATATAACCTTCCAAATGACATCTTCTTAACAATAAATTTCTTCCTCTTTTCTTTCTATGAACATCTAATAATCATCTGTCTATATATTTTATATTCTATGCGTTCTAAATACCATCTGAAAGGATTTATGACATTTGAGGTCACTGTTCAGGTAAATGGTATCTTGTGTCCATATTGAGTGCTTCTTAAATTATCTTGTTTCTCATAAATTCTTCTATATGGATGCAGAGTCAAGTTCTATACACAGGAGATTGTATTTTTTCGTCAGGATCTACTGTACAGAATGCGCCGTTCGTGTCTGATGCCCCCTTCGACAGAAGAAACTGATGATTCTTTTGAGCATGTGCATACTTCTTCCTTTCTTTCCCCTTTAAAATTTAAAAATCAATCTTTTTATCTTTGCCAGTCCATATTAGCTTGTGCTAATGAGATTCATTTTTCTGTTGCAGCTTGTTGCTACCATAATCCATCAAAGTCATCTCTGCCCACTTCCCCTTTTTGTGCAACCAATTATCTGGAACTATGACCACACTCTCCATCTTTATCCAACTCCACATACGGTAGTCCTAATATCTCATCACTTTTGCTTACTTTATGCCTCACTTTGTTTTAGATGTTGTCTTCATTTCTTTTCCGCCTTTTTCTTCCGAGATTTAATCATTTTCTAACTGCAATATTTTTACCATTGCGCTTCCATTATTTTTAGCTGGACTTGTATCCTGTATGACAAGGGGCCGAGCCAGAAAAATGGTCCAGTAAGGGCATATTTAGAGGAATTTTTTTTAGGAGGGGCGAGTTAATAGGTTTACATGTAAAAAAAAAAAAAATTAGGAGGGGCAAATATGACATTTTTAAAAAATTTTGGAAGTAAAAAGTTAAAAACAAAAAGTTCGGAACGTGGCTCCGCCACTATATATGACCCTACTTTGCAGTTCTTGGTAAAATTTAATCCAATTAACGTTTCCTTAATAAAAAATGGTAAAAAAAGAGATGGCATCACCTTTGGGTCGCCTTTAATTTATATGTTCTAACTGTTATTTATAGAGGTATAAACTGATTTAATCTAACATTTTTTAGTACATTCAATCCAATCCAACATTAATTGGATTTTTAATTTTTGGATCCGATCCACCAATCCAATTAAAGGATTTCACATTCAAATTCGATCCAATCCAATTCGATTATTGTAAAAAAATACAAGTATTTATTCAAATGGAGTGTTTTACACATAATTTAGTATACAAAATTTATATTACCATAAAGTAAATTACATATAATAAAGTACAAAATATGAAGTTCACACTATAATGAAGTCATAATACATTGTTTGACAATTAATTGTGAAGTTTGTAAAACAAAAAAATTAATTCATTCTTTTTGTTTATTTTGATTTTAATAATGATTTTAAAATGTTAAAGAAAGTATATTTTTTTTCTTTATAATTACAAATTATTCTCTAAGTTGTGTACAAACATAGATTTTTTATGATTATTTAGATATATTTTATAAGTCAATCAGGTATAAATATGCGATATAAATTTATTTATTTTTAATTAATAAATAGATATTGGATTGGATTGGATTTTGGTGTATGAAATTTAAGTTCAATCCAATTCAATTAGATAAGATATTTTGAGCAGCTTGAGTTATTTATGTGTATATATTATGGTGTTAAAAGATCTTATCTCAAGAGGTCTTTTTGTTTTGTTTTGGGAAAATTTTTGAAACTTAATTTGGTATTGTAAAGGGCAGTTCCAAAATGGTCAGTAAAGCTCACTATCTTTTACATGTGCAGATAGTTCTGGGGGACAGAAGTAAGCAGAAAGCTTTCAAGTACACAGGGATAACCTGCTTTAACCCTGGTTCGTTCTCAAGTGACAATACCTTTGTGGCATATCGTCCTTGCAATCAGGAAGTTGAATTGTCTGCCTTGTAGGGATCAATTAGCTGCTTCAGGTTTCTGTCTTCACCATTCTTGAACAAGCATATAGTGGTCAAATGCATGAAGCTAACAAGAAATGATAGTTCTAGAAGTTTACTTGGAACTTTATTTGGAACTTTACCTTGGTTGCAACTAGAAGTTCCTGTTGTACAGTATAGGTGGCGTTTGATAATTCTAGTTAAATGATATTACTTTATTCTAGATGTTGTTGTACCTGTATTAACTATTGCTTGTAACTGTTGACATGCATTTGATATCATTTTTAGCCATGTTCCTCTACGAAATTAAACTAGATTAAATATTTATTTTTGTTAGTTTTTGATTTCTTTATAATTTGTCACTTGCCTGTTCTTAATGCTTTCCTCTTAGGTCCATGAAATGTCTAGCAGTAATTACTGATCTTATAGTCATATATTAGGACAAGAAGTCTTGTAAGCAATGTTATAGCATCGATACGACAAATAAGAAATACCTCAGGATCAATATATTAAAACTATAGTTGATGGTGTATTAAGACTTGTTTTGCCCAGTGGTCCTTGTTGGCTAATGTATTAGTTAGCAGTAGCTTTCTCCTGAATAGCTTTACCGCCTTTAACTGTGATATTCCTTTTATTAATCAAGTATATGTGTTGATTAATTAATTGTCAAGATGATCTTTTCAATAAACTAGTAAGCTTCAATGGATTCTTATATTGATTGCCTACTTGATTAGAAATGCTTGCTTAATAGCAGTCCTCTATTCAATTATTCGGATTGGACATCAGGACACTTTGTAGCACTCAAAAAGAGCTGAGAAAAGTTAAGGATGATTGTAAAGCTCTACAAGTAATACATGTAGGCAGAACCAAGAGATTAGATGGAATCATTAATTGAAATTGGAAACTAGTTTAGTTTATGGAGATGGGTAGTTACCAGTTGCTAGGACTAGGACTGAACACTATAAAGGGATATGATCCAAAAGTAATATTAGCAAGAACCTTCTGATGACACTTTAGTGGTATTATTCCATTTTGCACTTGGAATCATTTTGGTGTTTGACTCTTGTTAATTAAACATCAAAATCAAAGCAAGATAACACGAGAATAGTCTTAGCTAGTTACAAGTGCGATAATCATTATTCCTTCATAAGCAAGCAGCAGACATTTAGATATCATAAATATAAAGTGGAGTTTTTGTGGAGTTAATGGTGTCAAAAGAGTTGAGAAATTCAAACACACAAGTTGGAAAAGAAAAGTTTGGAATTGGAGAGCGAATGTGTCATCAATTTAGTGGCTTATTTTCAGTGAATGATGAGACATAATTGAGTAATGTTGAAGATTTCTAATTAGTTTTTTGTCTTTATATATTTGTTTTTTTAGCCGTCGTTATTATTGAGGAAATTAATCGTTTAACACTTTAAAAATTATAAATTTAATCATTAATTTTATTTTTTTTTGTTATAATGTTAGTCATTTTCATCAATGGGTCAAATAGTACCATCGTTTGTGTGTGCCACGTGTCATAGGACCTACTTTGATTAACAAAATGAAATTAAAATCTTTTTTTTTTACGGATCTGTGAAGCTGAACCACACTTTAATATTGTTCAATTTCTTCTCACAGGAACACGTGTCACAGTAAAACAACGACATGTGGCACACACAAATGGTCATTTGTCCCATTGACAGAAAGGACCAATATTACAATGAAAATAAAAAATTGATGACTAAATTTGTAACTTTAAAGTATCAAGACAATATATATATATATAAAAAATAGTGAGATGATGTTGTTATAAAAGTGTATATGTATTTGTGAATGTGACAATTAGATGTTTCAATCATGGAGTCGAGAGAGGTAATTGCATCAATCAACACTTGAGCCTAAAGAAACGGTTTAAGTGCACTTGTTCTTCATGTTATTGATATAGTCTTCTACTTATGCACTACAAAGCTATAAAAGTTGGGATTTCTTCAACTACACGTCCATTACGTTTAGTGGGAGAATATGTAAGCCCCTCACTTTTTCGCTGCAATTTTCCCTAACTTATTGATGGCTGCTTTTTCTGCTGCTCATACTTTTTCCCCCCTCTTTTTTGTCATTTTGTTGAGGTCCATTGGGAAAATATCACGAGTATTTGGAAAAGAAACTCTAAATTTGAATAATACCATAATGGTGTTTGAGGTTTTATTTATTTATTTATTGTGAAAAAATACCGTAGGTTAATGAAATTATCACTTTGACAAGTAAAATGACATTACCCTTGTTTTTATTTAATTTTGAGTTAATTAATATAAAAATAAGTTGGGATATGAGTTTTTTGTTTTTTGTTTTTACTAGGGGATATGAGAGTATTATGATCATTTCACACGTCAAATTAGACTTTTTCATTGACTTAGGGTTAATGGCACTAGACCCCTTTGAACTTTTTCTTTTTGATAGATTACACCTTGAAAGGATTTTTTTTTGGCACTTTAAATGCAATTTCAGGGTATAATCTGCCACATTTATATAGTTCAAGGGATTTTAGTGCCAGTGCCTTATAAATTTTTTTAAAAAATTAAAAAAATTGTAATTAGAAATTATTTTTAAAAAATTGTAAAGTTTTACAAAACATTATAAAAACTCTAAACAAGTTATAAAAACTATTAAAAAAAAAAAATTAACCCGCGAAAATAGTAAGATTATGTGTAACATTCTTAAGTAATTATTTTTTCATAAATTATGTTAAAGTTTTTAATACACCAATAAAATAAAACTATCAACTAGACAAAACTCTACAAAAAAAAATAAAAAAAAAAGAAATTAGCAAAACTGAAAAACAAAATTCCCTCACTTGGCATCAAATATTGACAGAAAAATATTTTAGAAATTTAAAATTTTTAATTAAAATTTATTACACAAGTTAAAAAAAAATTATAAAATGTTAATTTTAAATTTTTGAGGGTTTAAAAATTTATAATTTTTTTTAGAGTTTTTATAATGTTTTGTAAAACAAGTTGTATATTTTTTTTTTTATATGTTTGCTAATTAAATTTTAAAAAATTATAATAATTTTGTAAAAAGAAATTATTAAGCATCGACGTTAGAACCCTTGAACTATTTAAATTTGGCAGATTACACCCTGAAAATACCATTAGTTTTTAACATTAGTTTCAGGGTGTAAAGCACACAAAAAAAAAAAAAAAAAAAAAATCCTTTATTCAAGGTGTATATCACCAAAATTAAAAATTCAAGATGTAATCCGCCAAAAAAAGAAAAAGAAAAATCAGGGCGGAAGAGTTCCAATTATGCGTTGTTTAATCTAGTTAAGACTAAACACACACACACATATATATATATAGGGAAACTTGAGTAATTAGAGAGCAAATATAGGTATTCCCTTTGATCTTTTTTTTTTATTATTATTTAAAAAATGTTATTTGGGAATTGTTTTTAAGAGAATGACCCATTTTGTTACTAGTTGGTGAGAAAAGTGTGAGAAAATGAACAGTAGATTATCTAAAATACCCTTAAAAATAAAATAATAAATCAATAACCCATCCTTTCCCAAGTTGTTTTTGTTCCTTAAAATCGTTCATGATCTCTGTCTCTCTCACAAACCTAGTCCGACATGATTTTAATTTTGAACTCTAGAAGGTCTTATATCATTAGTAGATAATATTATAAATCTCTACTAATAATCTTACACGGATAATGTAGAATTGCCCAACATTTCCTTATTTCCTTATCTCATCTTCCCTATTGGCTCAAGCGGATTCGACTATAACTACCAGTCTACCACACACCTATACTTGCTAAAATGAGAATTTGTTTTGAAGCAAAAATAAAAATAATAAAGGAATCCCAAGATTTATACATGTGAACATTGTGAAATTAGTTTTGCTAGACATATCCCTGGAGTTTTGCTATAAATATATCCCTAGAAGCCTCAAGATTGACTTTTATACCCGATAATTTTTATTTATCAAAGCATACCATTTTTCCTGTTTTGTTATGTCCTCACTTAAGTAATATATCAATGATCAAGTAGTGTGTGAAATGACATCAAATAATATGTGGAGTCAAAACAACTATTTAAGTAAATTCATGGTTAAAATTAAATAAATAAATAAAAAGGGAAAATATTCTCTCCATTTGAGAATTTTGTACAAAAATGGAGAATGTTATGTTTAT
Source organism: Ulmus americana (assembly GCA_010015005.3). Lineage (NCBI taxonomy): Eukaryota > Viridiplantae > Streptophyta > Magnoliopsida > Rosales > Ulmaceae > Ulmus > Ulmus americana. Next base: position 12,400 of record WUAT03054885.1, read on the forward strand.
TAATATGAATTCAATATATATATTTTTAAATGTCACTATTAGAAATTGTCATATCTATAAAGTGAAATGTCATCGCAATAGGTTGGTGCCTATAGGTCAATTGTGACAACATATTTGTCGTCAGTATAGATTTCAACACTACTATCGTCCCTATATTGGATAATTGTCATCACTATATCAATTTAATTTCGTAATTTATAGCATTGTCGTCGCTATATTGAATTTTTTTTTAATCTTGTTTTTAATTTGTTTTATGAATTCAAAAATAAGTAAAATTAATATACTAAAAACTTAGTAATATGCATATATTATTCTTTCACTACTACAAATACGGTCATAGGCGGCATCTCGAAACTGCCGTCTAAGAGAAAAGTAGGCTGACATGAAACTGCTATCTAGATAATTTCCATCATAGCATAGTGGTTTAGGCGGCAGTTGTGACACACCTTTGTAGATGACTTTAATTACGCGGTGGTTCCATTAACAAACTGCCATTTTAATTTTAATTTACGCAGCAAGTATTTTGATTAACCACCGTCTAAAGATACATATAGATATTTTAATAATTATATACATTTATGTTTAGACAACAATTTATCATAATAACCGCCGCATAAGCCCTTTTTTTAAATAAAAAAAAAACGAAATTAAATGTTTGTCCATCCTTTTTGTTTTTACCTGCAAATCCAGAAAAATTACACAGCCTAGAAACATATAATTCATAAAACAATAAGTCATAATTAAAAACACAAACGTATCACGCAACCCATAAACATATAAAATTGAACAATAAGTTAATAAAATTAAAACACAAATCTATACAAATTAATCTATATGAAAATAAGTTTAAATAAAGAACATATGTATACTTACACGAAATTGTATAGATAGTCGGCCCATTTCTCCCTAATCTCATCCACCTTTTCTTGTGTGTACGTTTAAGCATTATCAAACTATAGTGGAATGACGTCCCATCTATTTTTGACGAAGACGTCCATAAACCAGAGGACGAAATATCTATACTCTTTGTTCATAGTTTGTTTCGCACATTACAACCGTATATAAAATAGGTGTGTTATAAATAACTTAGTCTCTAAAGTATAATCGTGTAGAATTGAACTAATTAAAAACACTAAAGAAATAGTTATACCTTAACACTCTTCCAAATTACGGTCTTCTTTTGTGATG